>VZQC01004335.1:58371-103132 GCA_009823505.1 Rhizomys pruinosus
CGGAAAGACAAAAAAAATATATATATACATATATATATATAATTTGAAAGCCGGGCGTGGTAGCCCACACCTTTAGACCCAGCACTTTCCAGGCAGAGGCAGGCAGATCTCTGTGAGTTCAAGGCCAGCCTGGTCTTCATAGCAAGTTCCAGGCCAACTGGAACTTTTCAAATTTATATATATATATATATATCTTACTTGTCCTCATACCCATCTAAGTTATAAGGAATGCCAAGGAAAATATAAATGATATACTTACCCTACTGCTGAATTAGGTGGTTTGGGTAATCTAGAACAAAAAACAGGAAACAGGTCCTAATTATTGATGTTAGGGCTTTAAAGACTTGAATTCCTATTAGAATAAGGATATAAGGATGCTTCCCATCTTCTAACTACATTGACTTTTTTTTTTTTTTTTGGTCCTTTTGAGACAGGGTCCCCCTGTAGCTCCACCTGGCCTGGAACTTGATCTCATAGAAATCCATTTGCCTCTGCTTCCTGAGTGCTGGGATTAAAAATGTGCACCACCTCACCAGGCCCCATTCCCATTTGCATTTCTTATCTGCAGGAAGGTTCCTGGGCTGAGAGGGCTGTCCTTACTTTCTCTCTCATAATCAGACAAAGGCCAGAGAGCCCCAAGGGAGCCTGACATCACATGTGGAGCAATGATCGGACTTAAAGTGACCTGAGTGGCCTAGCTGGAGAGGACATGTAAGTACTGGGCGTTCCTTTGTGCCTTTGCCCACAGTTACTGATCTCTCATGATAGTAAATGTTTCACAATCACTGGAGAGTAGAGAACAAAACTGATCAAGTTCCTGAAGGCATGGATTTTTCTGAAGCAGTTCATTCTGAGGTTGTGTACTTACTGAACCTTCATGCCAAGAAATAATACTGTAGCCGAGGAAATAGGCCTACTGCAGAGGGCTGCAGGAGGCTTATTTACCCACTGACATGTGATTTCAGTAACTAGTTTCAGCCTCTGAAAATAAGACTGAAAACTTTTCAAGCATGGACAATAATCAGAATGTTATCAATTCCATACTTAATTAGTAAAGCAGAATGCACTGTTAATTTTTTAAAAAGATATTCTTCACGCTAGAGGCACTAGAAAGCAGTAAGCCATAAAATTTTATTATTCTATAGTGTATTATGAACACATAATTCACATGAACCATAAAAGTTTATATCTTTATTTGCACTCTGTCAGTGTGGAACAACAAAAAATATCATTTCCTGTCTTCTAGCTGTGTGCTAGGTTGAAAAACTGGGGGTGGGGGTGGGGGTGGGAAGGAAGTGATGAATCTGGGGGGTTTCCTGTTACTATATATATTAATAAAACATGAGCTGGCATCTGAAATTCTTCTCCCATGATAGGTCTTCTTGTGTTATAATACCGATAAACATATGACTAAAATTGATTTGGTTCAAAATGAAAAAATTAGATAAAAGGAAATTTTTTAAAATTCAAAATGTAAAAAGATACAATAAAAGTAACAGAAGCTCAGAAATAGCACTTCCTTGACCTAAATCAGTTCATTCATTCTGCTCCTTTCCACAGGCAAGTTAACTAAAGCCAAAAGTATAAAGGCCTAGGCAAACACAAATTTTGCCTCCCTCTAGTGGTTGAATTCTATACTGCATTAGCTCCTTTTTTGAGTCTTTTTGAGAGGGTCTCCCTGTAGCTCTAGCTGGGCTGGAACTTGCTATGTAGACCAGGCTGGCCTTGAATTCACAGATATCTACCTGCCTTTTTCTCTCAAGTACTGGGATTAAATAAATGTGTGTGCTACCATGCCTGCCTGCATTAACTTCTTAACCTAGAAACATAACCAAAGAATCTTTTCTTTTTGTTTTTTTGGTATTTTTGAGACAGGGTCTCCCTTAGGGCCCAGCTGGCCTGGAGCTGCTCTGTTGACCAGGCTGGCCTTGAACTCACAGAGATCCACATGCCTCTGCCTCCCGAGTGCTGGGATTAAAGGTGTGTGCCACCACACCTGGCATAACCAAGGAATTTTAAAGGTTCAGTGTTTATTCCGAATTGTTAGTGTTTTTTTTGTTTTGTTTTGTTTTCCCCTGGTGTTTTTGAGATAGGGTCTCCCTGCAGTCCCAGCTGGCCTGAACTCACTTTGTAGACCAGGCTGGCCTTGGGCCACCACACCCGGTGTTAGTGGTGTTTTTTAATTGGTTTAAATTCACTGTACATAGTACTGGATTTCATAAGCACACAATGCTTTATTTTATTTGAAAATAAAACATGCTTTTACACTACACATTACATACCATTTCAAAAAAATAATTTAATATTTTGGAAGATAATACCTTTAAGCAAAATAAATACTCCTCATCTGAAAAGGAGACTTAGAGAGCAATTGTGTTAAGAGTAGTATTTATAGGTGATTGTTACAAACCTTTCTCTGTATAAAATTCCAATTAAAATTTTGCTGAGGGCTGCTGGGATTTTCAGTGACTCTTAAAAGATATCTGATGGGTTCTTATTAAATGGGTAGAAAAAAGGCAGGGAAGCACACGCCTTTAATCCTAGCACTTAGGAGGCAGAGGCAGGCAGATCTTTGAGTTCAAAGCCAGCCTGGTCTACAGAGTGAGTTCCAGGACAGCTGGGGCTACAGGGAGACCCTATCTCGAAAAGACAAAAAAAAAAAAAAAAAGGGCAGGGAAATAATTCAAGATGACCTATGACATACTCTCATTATTTCTTAGTTTTTAGCGACTTGTTTAAATACTAATACCAATCTGTTTTGGTTCATTGCTTTCTTTTGTTTTTTCTTGATCTCTGGTGTTTAGTGAACTTTACCAAGAAGGAAGGACTGGTTTCTATAAGAGGACTTTTCAATTTTTAAAAATTTCTCATATAATTTATTTCCACTTAAAGTTATCATGTGATCTCATATAAGAGGCCATTTCCCTCCTCCTGACTTACAAAGAATCATTTCCGTAGACATCACTTTTCTTGTTCTGTGTCAAATAGTAGAACTGTTCAATAGGAAGGTTTCTGAAAAGACAGAAAGGATTAAATCGAACATCTTTTTAAAAATAAAGACAACACAATGAGACAGACAGATGAACACAACCACGTATAGAGATTCTATATAGAATATATAAAAGGTAGTATGTAAAATTAGTTGACAACTATGTATTTGACAATAAATAGCACAGGAAAAATACAGTCTCTTACGTCATGCTTAAAAACAGATCATTTGCTGGGCATGGTGGTGGACATCTTTAATCCCAGCACTCAGGAGGCAGACACACACAGATCTCTGTGAGTTCAAGGCCAGCCTGGTCTACATGGTGAGCTCCAGGCCAGCTGGGGTTACAGGGAGACAATATGTAAGGGGTTAATGTATGATCAGCATAGACTGTTCTTATTAAAATAAAGTAGATCTGTTTACCATCTAGATTGTAAAGAGAAAAAAAATCCAAGTTGCTTAATACTATGGTCAAATGATTCTTCACATTAAAGGGAAAACAAAACATACCAAAAAACCTCCCACCATATATTTTCAGTGGATCACTGAAAAACTGTTAGAAATAAATAACAAAAGATGTGGAAGGAGAAACATCAAAAGTGGTAGTGGTGGTTCCCTAAGTGGGATTTAGAGGCATGACAGTTAAGGGAGTCTGGGCTTCCTGAATAATGTTTTTATATGGTCACTGTGGCTGCCTAGTATCTCTTGAACATCTACCCTTTCTTCTTTCTTTCCTTTTTTTTTTTTTGTTTTCTTTTTGGTTTTTGAGACGAGGTCTCCCTGTCACCCCAGCTGTCCTGGAACTTACTCTGTAGACCAGGCTGGCCCTGAACAGAGATCCACCTGCCTCTGCGTCCTGAGTGCAGGGATTAAAGACGTGCGCCACCACGCCCAGTGAACACATATGGCTTTTTTTTGTCTTTTTGAGACAGGGTCTCCCTGTAGCCCCAGCTGTCCTGGAACTCACTCTGTAGACCAGGCTGGTCTTGAACTCGCAAAGATCCGCCTGCCTCTGCCTCCCAAGTGCTAGGATTAAAGGCATGTGCTACCACGCCCGGCTTTTTTAAAAATTTATTTCTACAGTGAGTATATACTGTGAATCTCATCTAGCAAGGACAGCTACTCACCTGGCAAATCGAAGCCTACTGCAGAGTGGGTGATTGTTGGAACGCAGGACACATTCTGTATTTTTTTTTTTTTTTTGTCTTTTTGAGACAGGGTCTCTTCTGGATTTTATCTTGATAAGTGGTATGTTCCAAATGTATGAAACTAGCAAAATCAAGGTAGTCTACTTCACCTCTCAATGCCAACACCCATGATTCCCATGGTCCAGCATCCTCTTTCAGAGAGAAAAAAAAAAAACCCAAAAACTGAAAGGGGCAGAGAGCACTGAATTCACTCAGAGGTCTGCTGTATTCTACTTTCTTACTGCCAGCCTTTGCTCTCAGCTTTTCTCCTGCTAATATGATGACCTCCTCACTCTCAGCCCTCTCCTCAGATTGAAGACCCGCCAACTTCTGTATACTCACTTTTCCTTGGAGGAATCTGGGATGTAGGGGTGGGGTTAGATATGCCTCTTACCCATTAATGCTTCCCCCTAAGCTCTGACCCTTTGGGAGGAGTGTGAGGATGAATAGTGGTGCCTTTACTTCACTTGTCACACACTGGATGCTCATGGTGTTCATAGGTGGAGAGCCAGAGGGGCTAACCATGTTGTAGGCTGTGGGACAAGGAGCTGCCCTGGCTGCTACCTATTAACGTCATAAGGTTTTCTCTTTATTGTTTGGTGGCTGTCTGCAGATAAATTTTGCATTTGTTTCATCTTCTAGACATTAGGAGACACTTGCTTCATATGGTCGTTGTGATGGTTTGAAAGATAGTGTCCCCCATAGGCTTTAGGTATTCAGACATTTTGTCTCCAGTTGGTGGCACTGTTCTTGGAGGTCTTAGAAGGTGTGGCCGTGCTGGAGGAAGTATGTCACTGGGGGCAGGCTTAGTGAGTTTAACAAGCCTTGCGGTCTCCAGTCTCTCCTCTCTTTCTCTTTCTTTCTTTCTTTCTTTCTTTCTTTCTTTCTTTCTTTCTTTCTTTCTTTCTTTCTTTCTTTCTTTCTTTCTCTCTCTTTCTCTCTCTCTCTCTCTCTTCTCCTCTCCTCTCCTCTCCCTCTCCCTCTCCCTCCCTCTCCTCTCCTCTCCCTCTCCTCTCCCTCTCCTCTCCCTCTCCTCTCCTCTCCCTCTCCTCTCCTTTCATCTCCTCTCCTCATCTTTTCTCCTCGTCTCCTGCTTCTCCCTCTCCTGGCCCTCTCTCTCCCTGCTCCCCTGCCTCTCCCATGCTCCCTCGTCTCTCTCGTCAAAGTCGCTTCCTGGTACTCATTGCGAGAATGTGACTCTTGGCGCTGCTGGCTGGCTGCCAGCCCCGGCCACGCCATCAGCTTCCGTGCCAACAATCATGGAGCTCTGATTCCCCCCTGGAACCAGTCAATAGTAGAAGCTCAAATAACACGGGTCTTTGCCTTTTTAGTAGAAGTTCCCTTGCTCATGGTGGTTTTATCACAGGCAACAGAAAAGTGACTAAAAGCAGTTATTTCTGGCTACGGCAGAGAGTGGGGCGGTTTGCTTGTGAACCGAACCATGTGGATGTTTTGGGAGAAATGTGTAAGACTTTGGATACTTTGGGCTAGAAAAGCTGTTGACTACTGTAGGCAGAGCTTAAGGGGTCATTCTAGTAGAAGCCTGGGAGAAAACAAAAAATGTAGCTCCAGAGGAAAATAAAGACTTGGTCAGCAACTGGGATATTTTGGTACAGAGTCTGGCAGCAGTTTGGCCACAGCCCAAATGCTTTCCTGATACTAAGTTGAAAAGCAACGGAAAGATGTCTTTGGTGGAGGATATTTCATCACAAGACAAGCCTAAATGTAGAAATGGTGGACGCCCGGGCTTTTTTTTTTTTTTTTGGTCTAGTAGTGACATATTAAATGAGATATAAACCCCACTGCTTTATCTTGTTTCAGTCTGAAATGATGGAGTTTATTCAAGTTTAATAAGAGAGTGAGAGGAGGCTTACTGTAGAGACTACACATCCTTTGAAAGGTCCTTAGCATCTGCAGACACTGGCTCTTTATTGGATCCTATTTCACTTAGTTATATTGTATTACACTGAGAAATTATGATTATGAACTTTGCTCATTCACATATAGAATGAAGAGAGACAGAAGGGGAACAAATAAAGTGGCAGATTTTTCTGGCATGTAGTTAGCAGTGGAAGGAAGGGCTAAAGGGAGATACACAGGGCTGGGGAAGAGCACTGCTGAGACCTTGTGAGGGAAGTGTGGAGGGTGTCCAGTATGTTTCCTGTCCTGGATAACCTGGTGTCTTTGGGGCTAAACAGGTGGGAGGCAGGTACAGAGCAGCGGAAGCCATGGACAGGCACACTGTGGGGATTATAGGTTATATTTTAAACAGATCAACTTTAGAGAATCTTTGTATGCTTCACGTCAAAAGTTCCTATTCTTTGGTGATTTGAGGACCAGTCTAAATTACAGGTGCTATACCTAGCACAGAGTATTTTCATGTCATAAAACCCAATACTAGGCACCCTCTGTTTTTTGAGAAATAAAAAGGGGAAAAAGTGTTCAGAGAGCCTCATTTCAGCAGGTAATTGACAAACATCTCAGAAAATCAAATATTAAAACCTCCTTTTGTTTACCAAATTGTGAAAGAAAAAGTAAGGTAGGACTGGCTTGGTAATGGCTGAAAATGGTTACAGATCAAGATTCTTTTAGAGGAAAAGAGAGAAGTGGTTAAGCCAAAAGACCCAGAATTAACAGCCCAAAGAACTGTAAGTCAGGAATGCTCCTAGTGGGGAAAACCAAGTCCAGGAGCAAGACACAGCATGCAGGCGATGCTCTGGGTCTGGAGTGGGAACGAAGGTACCCTGGAGCTCTTGTGAAGTCTAATAGTAGCAAGCTTCACACACAAAGTATCTGGAGAAGACTAGGAAAGATGATGTGTTTAAAAGGTTTGTATTTTTAGAGGGGCTAGCAGATGGGTTTAGCAGGTAAATAAGTCCTTTCGCCATGCAAGTCTAACACCCGAGTTTAATCTCCAAAAGGACCCTCAGAGCAGAGGGACAGAACTGATACACTGATACCTGAAAGATGTCCTCCGTGATGCCATCACGTATACATAGCACACCACATCACCACCACACACACACCACAACACACACACACACATAACACATGCAATAATAGCAAAACTAAATCGGTCTTAGCAACTCGTAAGGTTAGTCTTCTCCTTTCCAAGATCAGTCATTTTTAAACGTTGGTAGGTCAACAACGTACAAAATGACTGGAATATTTTTACCAAGATCAGCTGACATTCATGATCTTATTATATACTGATACCCTGCCAGGGGCTTTTACAGGCATTTGTTCTCAGGACAAACCTAAAAAGTAGACTTTATTACTAGTCTTGCTTTATCTATTTGGAAATTGAGGTATTAAAGGATTAGGTGTGTGGCCAGCTTACAGAGCTGTTAAGTTTTAGAACCAGGAGCAGAGGCACTTTATGATCCACTCTACTAATATGCACGCTTTTTTATCTGTTTAGACTGGAAGAACTAAATACATTTTCTACAGTTTTCTCTTCTGCAGTTGGAAACACATGTTAGGAACTGCTCATCGGATTATCAGAGTCCTTCCTCTTCCCCTGGGTAAGGCTTAGAGTAGGAGGAAGATCCTATTACCCACAAATATGAGTTCCAAGTCCTTGAGCAGGCATTCCTCTGTGGATCCCTCTTCAGAAAATGATTTAAGGGATGAGCAGAGCAGTCTGGGAACTGGCATTTATAAAAGTGCCCAGGCTGGGGCTGGAGAGAGATGGGCCTAAGCGGTTGGGAGCGCTGACTGCTCTCGCAGGGAACCCCGGTTCGATCCCCAGACCCACATGGCGGCGAGAGCGGTCTGAAAACTCCATTCCAGGAGAAACTCTGCAGTTCCAGGGGAATCCAACACCCTCTTCTGACCTCTGGCGGCAATCTGCACGACATGGGTGACAAACTTGCAAATGCAGACAGTACATTGATACGCATACAGAAAAAAATAAAATTAATTAAAAAAAAAAAAGTGCCAGGTTTAACTGACTGTATGCTGAGGGTGAGAGGAAAGACCTCACTATAGCTGACCTCCTCCACATAAACAGCACTGCAGAGAAGAAGGAAGACCTTCTGACTACCTCCTCTAAGTAGCTAGTGAAAAGGAGGGAAACAGAAGAGGAAACAGTCTCAGGGCAAACATAGGCTTGTGAGAAATAAAAGTGGAAGCAAGGTATTCCGACCTAGCCCAGCATCAATTTTTATTTCTTTTTTAAGTGCAAGCTGCAATTAGGGTCCAGGGAATGAACCTGAGAAATAATCTGAAAATTGAAATTAAGAACAATTCGACACAAATCACAAAAAGTGAATTAAGCCATTTATAGAAGAATGGGAATAAAAAAAGTGGTGCAGACGCCTTTAATCCCAGTGCACAGGGAGCAGAGGCAGGCAGCTCTCTGTAGAGTTTATCTGGTCACCCTGGTCTACGTAGCAACTTTAAGGCTAGCCAGGGTTAACATCGTGAGACCCTGACTATTAAAAAATAATAAAGAATCAAACTAGTGCAAAATATATAAATTGGTGTGAGTTGCTGGGAATGTAATTCAGTGGGTGGAGTGCTTTGCCTTAGCACTGCATAGAACAGAAGTGGCAATAGGCATGGTGGTGCCTGACTTTAATCCTAGCACCTTGGGAGGCAGAGGCAGTTGGATCTCTGGGTGAGTTAAGGCCAGAGTCCTGATGCTACATAGCGAGTTTCCAGGCCAGCTTGGAACAAAACAAAAACAAAACAGAAGTGGCAGCATACAGCTGTGATCCCAGCACTTGGGAGATAAAGGCTGGAGAACCAAAGTTCAAAGTCATTATTGGGTACATAGCAAGTACAATGCCAGCTTGGGCTACTTAAGCTGGTCTGTCACAAACAATAACAACAATACATCTTTGTAATATTAATATAATAAAACAAACAAACAAAAACTAACCATCATCATCTGTAACAAAAACCCAAACACTGTGTAGATATAAAATATTTTGTTCTTGCTGGGTGTGGTGGCACACACCTTTAACCCCAGGAGTTGGGAGGGCAGAGGCAGGTGGATCTTCGAGATCAAGGCCAGGCTGGTCTACATAGCTTCCAGGCTAGCTGGGGCTACAGAGAGAACCCTGTCTCAAACTCTGCCCCAAAATTCTGTTCTTAAAAAGCTTGTAGTTCAGTTCCTGAGATCTAAACTTAGTATGGAAAGTTAGTGGTTATATATACAGGGTTGGCAGAGGAAAAAGTCATTTCTGATGGACTAAATAGTAATATCTTTTAAAAAATATTTTTATTTTTTGAGTGTTTTGCCTGAATGGATTTAAATGTGCTACACATGCATCGCGATGCCATGTGGATGCGCACACAGAAAGGCATCTAGATCCCTGGAACTTGGAGTTAAGGACAGTGTTCGCTGAGTTGCAAATGTGAGTGCTGGGAACTGAACCCAGGTCCTAACTGGCAAGAGCAGCAGTGCTCTTTAATTGCTGAGCTATCTCCCAGATTCATAATGTGTTATACGTATTTTCCAGCTTTTATATATATGGATCCTCAAAGCCTATAAAGGTTGTAGGACAGCTTTAATAAAAGTATACATACAGATTTTATTAATTAAGTTATTAATTAATCAAAAGAAATAATACGCCTCCTCCTGAATCACTGAGTCAGTAAATTGCAACAAAGAACAAGTACTAATTAGAACATGGATCTGACATTCTCCTGACATGGGTCTCTTTCAACTATACAACAGAAAGGAGTTGAGCTAAGGCCTGGCAAATAAGCATGTCAACAGGGGTTGGAAGAGGGCATTCCAAGAATGGGAAATGGCATGATGTGCTCAGGGCCCAGCAGAGAGGCCAGATCAGGGGAGAAATTAAGGCTAGATCCTGAGGGGCCTTTATCTTTAGGGTTTATTTACCTCAGGCAAAGGGGAGTTATCAGAGGTGACTGCAGAGAGGAGTGGCATGGAAGCAGCATTTCAATGAGTAGGAAAACTGCACATGGTAGAGACTCTGACTGCAGAATATGAACTAATGCGGTAAGAGTGTGATGGTTTGAACGAGAATGTCCCCACAGGCCCCAAGTATTTGAACACTTTTGTCCCCAGGTTGTTGGTGGTGTTTTGGGCGGTTTAGAAAGTGTGGCCATGCAGAGGAAGCAATCACTGGGGGTGGTTTTAGTCTTCTCCACTTTCGGGCCCAACTCTCTCTGCCTCTCTTGTGCTGCTTGGACTCAGCTTCGCTTGCTCTGGTTGCCTCCTCCTGCCTGATGAAACTCGAAAACTATATAGCTTAATAATCACCTTCCTTCTATAAGTGGCCTTGGTCCATGGTGTTTAATCACAGCAACAGAAAAGTCACTAACTACAGGTGGTCTCTAGAATAATAGGGTGGCCCTAGAATAACCTCATATTTCTATTACTTAGGTAATAGACTTTGCTCGAAAGAAACAAAGAGATCCAGTTAAGAAAATGACCATGTAACAGGTTCTTTTTGACATATTTTAAAAAAACAAACGAGGATGTTGTTTTCTTTATTCCTGACTGTGTGTCACTGAAGTAACTACATGTGGCCTGACACAGTGATTTTCCAAGTAAAACTCAGATGTTTCCAGCTTTTCCTAATTAACTGCTTACTTAGCTCACTATTCTCGGGTATAAACAGTTACTATATGGAAGCACTCGGCAATGCCTGTTAAAAACTACCCAGTCAATACATGGTTGCTACTATTAGTTTTGAATGCCTAGGTATTTTCTTTCACGACTGAAAATTTCCCTTTTTATTCCAATGAGAGTACAGAGGTAAGGAGCAGAGGCAAGTCTCAGCAACTTGAGTGCTACTGATTGTTGCATAATCAAACTTTGAGTCTCAGTGTCCTTATCTATAAAGTAGAATTGGTGGTACTTATGAGATTACTGTAGGTTAAAGGCTGGATCTGAGGGGCTATTGTATAGAGTAACTTTTTTTTTTTTTTTTTCTTTTTTTGGTCTTTGAGACAGGGTTCCCTTTTAGTCCCAGCTGGCCTGGGACTCACTTGTAGAGCCAGGCTGCCGCCTTGAACTCACAAAGATCCACCTGCCCTGCCTCCCAAGTGCTGAGTTTAAAGGCGTGCGTCGCCATGCCCAGCTTTAGTAACTTCTTAACATACCATCGCTGTTTTGTTTCAGACTTTGATACAAATGCTCTGATTGGAAATGAAAAACAGCTTATGAATCTTCTGAAATCTGCCTATTTCTTCTATGCATGTTGGAAATTCTTACATATGTGATGATCGTAAGCTATAATGTTAGGGAGGGGAGTATGTGAATCTGTCGTCCACTATCATGGAGGGGCTGTTTTTGTCTTATAACTCTGGACATGTCCCATAACTATCCAAAGTATATGAAACTAGATAACAAAACTGGAAAGTGTGAACCAATTAAAATCACATGTTCGTCTAGGCAGGAAATAAAAAGTCTACCTTGTAAGCTTTTGTGTGTGCACGGCATATTCATTTGTGTGTGTACGCTAGAGGCTGACTCTGGGTATTTTCCTCTAGGACTCTCCACTTTATAATTTTGAGACAGGGATTCTTCACTGATTTGGAGATCAACGAGCAGCTAGATTACGTGGACCAGGTCAGGCCCAGGAATCTTCCGTCTGCCTTTCAGCACTAGGGATCTCAGCCTCCTGGATGCTGGGGACTGAAACTAGGTCCGCTCAAGTGCCTTGCACCAGCAAGTACTTTAACCCACGGAACCATATTCCCATCTCCAGCTTGTGGGAGTTTTATAACTGTATCGAGTAAAAGTATATTATATGTTCTCTGAAACACATATTTTGAGAGATACTTACGTCATAATATACGGTTTGACCTGGCCAAGTCAATGCTTTCTTCTTTGAATCCATGGGAAAATCAAGCAGTTCGTGTCTGTAAGGATTACCTGAAAAAACCCAGGAAAAGCAGTTAACCTGAATAAATAACAACAATTATCTCTTAATTGATTGGATTTATGGATACAATATGTAGAAAATTGGGGCTGGAGAGATGGCCTATGCAGTTAAGAGCACCGACTGCTCTTGCCAGAGGACTGGGTTTGATCCCAGCACCCACATGTCGGCTAAGAACCGTCTGTACTCCAGTTCCAAGAGAATCTGATACCCTGTTCTGACTTCCGAGGTATTGCATGACACCGGGTGCACAAACCTACATGCAGACAGTAACATTCAATACACAATAAAAAATAATTAAAAACAAGAAAAAATAGATATAGTTCTGTCCTTCTGTTTCTTTTCTTTTTTATTTTATTTTATTTTTTTGCCATGTTTCTGCATGCAGGTTTTTGTGCACCCGTGCTTGTGCAATGCCGCGGAGGGTCAGAAGAGGATCTTGGCTTCCCTGGAACTGGAGTTTCCTGGAAATTGGAGTTACAGATACAGTTCTTAGCCGCCAATGTGGGTGCTGGGGATCGAACCCTGGGTCCTCTGCAAGAGCAGTCAGTGCTCTTAAAAACCGCTAGGCTATCTCTCCAGCCCCTGTCTTCTGTTTTCTATCATGGGAGGCTATGTGTGAAGACAGGTCAAGAGGGTCTTCAGAGAATCTGGTTTAACTGGTCTGTGGTAGTCTTAGCTGAGTGCAGGAGAGTTAAAGACACTTCTCCTACCTACTGATGGTCACTCACCCATGCTTTAAGTCCTTTGCTCCCTTTGCTTCTTTGATTTTCTTACTGAATAAATGTCAATAGTTAGAAGTAATACAATTTTCATTTCAAGTCATATTTTACCTCTTGTCTTCAAAATTATTGTATCATAGGCTTTGGTTGGCACTGTAGGAGGAAAAGGCTGCTGGGTGCGGGCTTTAATGCCAGTGTAGAGGTCCTTAGGCGATGTGAAGGTTGGGAACATGGCACCTCGACATATGTGTGTATGGTAGGGATGCTCGATTGGATATGGCAAGCAGATTTCTCTAAATATTTATAGCAAATAAAAAGAGAGAAAGAAGTAGAAATGAAAACATGACCAAATGTTACTGGGACCCTTTACTGTGGGGATTATTTTTCTAATCCTTGTGGAGATGGCCCAGACCAAGTTCCTAGGCTCATGGAGTCAGTACTCTGTAGGATCTACCATAAAGCAGGACATCTTCTTCAGTTTGACAGATAAATAAAAATTATGCTGAATTATGAGTGATTAGCTTTCATAAATAGTTAATAAAAGCAAACAATACCTTAATTTTGCTGTTTTGTAAGAAATTTTTTGAAAGTATTTTATTTTTATGGAATCATGTTTGAGCATGGCTACCTCAGTAATCAACCCAGGCACAATCTGTTCTCTTTTTTTTTTTTATTTTGTTTTTTCGAGGGGCAATAAACAAATGCAAAACACATTCCTTGTATATACAGAGGCTATTTGAAGTTAAAAAAAAATTAAAGGTAGGCCCACTGAAGGAAGAGAAGTTTAAAAGGCTACAGGAATGTATCTAGAGAACTTGCACAGATTAAGGGGAAAAATGTAGGTGCATGTGCCAACGACCACCGTCAGATCTGCTGTGCTGTGAACTGAACATAACTAAGATGAAGTGGCTCTATATATCCATCTGAATGCGCTTTCTCTACCGAACTGAGCCCTCATCCCCAGCCCCAATAACTTAAGTGGGAAAATGCTTACCTTGGAAGGCGTGCCATAATTTCAGAGGCCTTACCTGTGCTACAACAATTCCTTCCTAGAAGTACAGTGTGAAAGTCTGGTGTGTTGGCACAGCCACTTTAATTTTCTTTTTTTTTTTTTTTTTTTTAATTTTATTTATTTCGTATGTGTATCAATGTACTAACTGCATGCTGGGTTTTGTGCACCCGTGTGCGTGCAATGCCGCGGAGGGTAGAAGAGGTCTCGGATTCCCCTGGACACTGGAGTTCTCCTGGAATTTGGAGTTTCAGACGGTTCTCGGCGCCACGTTGGGTTGCTGGGGAATCGAACCCAGGGCCTCACTCATGTAAAGAAGCGGTCGGCGCTCTTAACGCTAGGCCATCTCTCCAGCCCAAAGCACACACTTTTATCTCAGCACTTGGAAGGCAGGGGCAGGCACATCTCTGTAAAGCTCAAAGTCCATCTGTAAGCTTAAAGTCCATCCACTCAGACCAGTGAGTTCCAGGCCAACCAAGGCTATGTAGTAACCCTCTCTCAAATAATGAATGAATGAATAAAATGGCAAAAAGAATAACTGAACAGTAAGGAAACCTGATCAACATCCCCAGCATAGTTGTTCAAGGGTCATATAACAGTGATGAACCAAGTTGGGTAGGTAAGATGTAAATGGTACTTTACCTCTGTGGTCTTCTTATACAAACAGACTACCTAGTCTAATCATTAGAAAAACATCAGCTGAAACTCTGTTTGGGGCATTCTACCTATATCTATAGATATTCTACCTATTATAATCCTTAAAATTGTCAAGGACATCAAAACAAGGAAAGCCTGAGGAACCGTCTCAGCTATGTGCCTGAAGAGATCTGCCAACTAAATGCAATATGGTATTCCAGCTGGGATCCTGAACAGATGGACAGCAGGTAAAACTAAGAAAATCTCAAGTGTGGACTTTAGTTGGCTGAAACCACCATGATAAGTGTGCTACATTAATGAAGAAGCTAACAGTAGGGAAATCAGGCACAAGGCAAATGGGAAACCGCTGTATTAATGTCCCAATATATCTGTAAACCTACAAATATATTAAAAGTTTTCTTTAATGTATGGGATGGAACAAAGTGATATATAACTGAAGAGAAGTTTAGATTAGTAATGTTACTTTGGACTTATGCACCAGCTTCTCTTGCCAACTTGTTAAAATATAGCCAATTTTCTTAATTCTGTTGTCTTTAATGAGTTTTTTTTAATTCATTTTTCAAATTGTTGAATCAACACTGCATTTCTACAATAAATTGCACTTGATCTTGATGGGAAAAAAAAAATATTTAGATTTGAAAGCCAGGCGTAGGTGGTCAAGACACCCTTTAATCTTAGCACTCAGGAGGCAAGAGGCAGACAGATTTTGTGAGTTCAAGGCCCAGCCTGGATCTATCAGAGCAAGTTCCAAAGGAACAGCTGGAGGACTACAACAGAGACCTTTTCTCGGAAAGACAAAAAAAATATATATATACTTATAATAATTAGATTGAGAAGCCAGGGCGAGGTAAGCTCCACACCTTTAAACCGCAGCACTTTTCCCAGGCAGAAGGCAGGCAGATCTCTGTGAGTTCGAAGGGCCAGCTGGGTCTTCATAGCAAAGTTCCAGGCCAACTGGAACTTTTTTCAAATTTATTATATAATACTATATATATTTACTTGTCCTCATACCCATCTAAGTTATAAGGAATGCCAAGGAAAATATAAATGATATACTTACCCTACTGCTGAATTAGGTGGTTTGGGTAATCTAGAACAAAAAACAGGAAACAGGTCCTAATTATTGATGTTAGGGCTTTAAAGACTTGAATTCCTATTAGAAATAACGGATATATTAAGGATGGCTTTCCCATCTCATAAATTTACATTGACTTTTTTTTTTTTTTTTTGGTCCTTTTTGAGACAAGGGTCCCCCCGTAGCTCACTGGGCCTGGACTTGATCTCATAGAAATCCAATTTGCCATGCTGCCTTTCCTGAGTGCCTGGGAATAATGTGCAACAACAAACCTCACCAGGCCCCATTCCCATTTGCATTTCTTATCTGCAGGAAGGTTCCTGGGCTGAGAGGGCTGTCCTTACTTTCTCTCTCATAATCAGACAAAGGCCAGAGAGCCCCAAGGGAGCCTGACATCACATGTGGAGCAATGATCGGACTTAAAGTGACCTGAGTGGCCTAGCTGGAGAGGACATGTAAGTACTGGGCGTTCCTTTGTGCCTTTGCCCACAGTTACTGATCTCTCATGATAGTAAATGTTTCACAATCACTGGAGAGTAGAGAACAAAACTGATCAAGTTCCTGAAGGCATGGATTTTTCTGAAGCAGTTCATTCTGAGGTTGTGTACTTACTGAACCTTCATGCCAAGAAATAATACTGTAGCCGAGGAAATAGGCCTACTGCAGAGGGCTGCAGGAGGCTTATTTACCCACTGACATGTGATTTCAGTAACTAGTTTCAGCCTCTGAAAATAAGACTGAAAACTTTTCAAGCATGGACAATAATCAGAATGTTATCAATTCCATACTTAATTAGTAAAGCAGAAATGACGTTAATTTTTTTAAAAAAGATATTCTTTCACGCTTAGAGGCACTAAGAAAAGCATAAGCATAAAATTTTAAATTTATTCTATAGTGTATTATGAACACATAATTCACATGAACCATAAAAAGTTTATATCTTTATTTTGCACTCTGTAGTTTTGTGGAACAAACAAAAAATATCATTTCCCTGTCTTCCTTAAGCTGTGTGTCTTAGGTTGAAAAACTGGGGTGGTGGTGGGGAAGGGAAGTGAAAAATCTGGGGGGTTTCCTGTTACTATATATATTAATAAAACATGAGCTGGCATCTGAAATTCTTCTCCCATGATAGGTCTTCTTGTGTTATAATACCGATAAACATATGACTAAAATTGATTTGGTTCAAAATGAAGAGAAAAATAATAAAGGAAAATTTTTAAAATTCAAAATTGTCAATAAAGGATTATTATAAAAGTAACAGAAGCTCAGAAATAGCACTTCCTTGACCTAAATCAGTTCATTCATTCTGCTCCTTTCCACAGGCAAGTTAACTAAAGCCAAAAGTATAAAGGCCTAGGCAAACACAAATTTTGCCTCCCTCTAGTGGTTGAATTCTATACTGCATTAGCTCCTTGTTTTTGAGTCTTTTTTACAGGGTTTCCCCTGTAGCCTCTGCTGGGCTGGAACTTGCTATAAAGACCAGGCTGTGCCTTGATTTCACAGATATCTACCTGCCTTTTTCTCTCAAGTACTGGGATCAAAATAAATGTTGTGGTTGCTTACCAATGCCATGCCTGCATTAACTTCTTTATAACCTAAGAAACATAACCAAAAAGAATCTATTCTTTTTGGTTTTTTGGGTATTTTTGAGACAGGGTCTTCCCGTTAGGTGCCCGCAGCCTGGCCCTGGAGCTGCTCTGTTTTTGACGCAGGCTGGCCTTGAACTCACCAGAGATCCACAATGCTCTGCCTCCCAGAGTGCTGGGAATTAAAGGTGTGTGCCACCGAACCTGGCATAACCAAGGAATTTTAAAGGTTCAGTGTTTATTCCGAATTGTTAGTGTTTTTTTTGTTTGTTTTTTTTTCCCTGGTGTTTTTGAGATTAGGGTCTCCCTGCAGTCCAGCTGGCCTGAACTCACAGTTTGATAGAATCCAGGCTGGCCTTGGGCCACCACACCGCCCCGGTGTTTTAGTTGAGGTGTTTTTTATAAATTGGTCTTAGGAATTCACTGTAACATAGTACTCAGGATTTCATAAGCACACAATTGTTTTTATTTTATTGAAAAATAAAAACATGCTTTTACACTACACATTACATACCATTTCAAAAAAATAATTTTTAATTATTTTTGGAAAAGAAATAATACCTTTAAGCAAAATAAATACTCCTCATCTGAAAAGGAGACTTAGAGAGCAATTGTGTTAAGAGTAGTATTTATAGGTGATTGTTACAAACCTTTCTCTGTATAAAATTCCAATTAAAAAATTTTGCGAGGCCTGCTGGGATTTTCAGTGACGTCTAAAAATGTATATCTTGAATGGTGTTACTATTAAATGTGGTAGAAAAAAGGCGAGGGAAGCACAAGCCTTTAAATCCCTAGCACTTGGGAGTGCAGACGGCAGGCAGATCTTTGAATTCAAAGACAGCACTGGTGTACAGAGTTTGAGTTCCAGGACAGCTGGGCTACAGGGAGACGCCTTATCTCGAAAAGACAAAAAAAAAAAAAAAAGGGCAGGAAATATTCAAGATGACCTATGACATACTCTCATTATTTCTTAGTTTTTAGCGACTTGTTTAAATACTAATACCAATCTGTTTTGGTTCATTGCTTTCTTTTTGTTTTTTCTTGATCTCTGGTGTTTAGTGAACTTTACCAAGAAGGAAGGACTGGTTTCTATAAGAGGACTTTTCAATTTTTAAATTTCTCCATATAATTTATTTCCACTCTAAAGTTATCATGTGATCTCATATAAGAGGCCATTTCCCTCCTCCTGACTTACAAAGAATCATTTCCGTAGACATCACTTTTCTTGTTCTGTGTCAAATAGTAGAACTGTTCAATAGGAAGGTTTCTGAAAAGACAGAAAGGATTAAATCGAACATCTTTTTAAAAATAAAGACAACACAATGAGACAGACAGATGAACACAACCACGTATAGAGATTCTATATAGAATATATAAAAGGTAGTATGTAAAATTAGTTGACAACTATGTATTTGACAATAAATAGCACAGGAAAAATACAGTCTCTTACGTCATGCTTAAAAACAGATCATTTGCTGGGCATGGTGGTGGACATACATGCATGAGGGATTATGGCCTATGCAGTACATGTGGGGCATCAATCTATGTAGCATTTCTTATTTGTCATGTCGGTAGAGCATTCCTTTCTGTATCGATACAGGATGAGATTGGCGGGATATCATTTACACTATACAGAATACCATGTGTGTAGCAGCTTCACTGTCGTCTTTATCGCCAGCCACTCCAGGGAAGGCAGGACACACACAAGATCTCTGTGAGTTCAGGCCAGCTGGTCTACATGGTGAGCTCCAGGCCAGCTGGGGTTTGAAGGGAGGAGACAATATGTAAGGGGTTAATGTATGATCAGCATAGACTGTTCTTATTAAAATAAAGTAGATCTGTTTTACCATCAAGTTTTGTAAAAGAGAATTTTTTTTTTTTTTTTTTTTTTTTTGATCTTTTTGAGACAGGGTCTCCCTGTAGCCCCAGCTGTCCTGGATCTTATTCTGTAGACCCGGTTGGCCTTGAACTCACATAGATCCGCCTGCCTCTGCCTCCTGAGTGCTAGGATTAAAGGCGTACGCCACCACACCCGGCTGGTACTTGTACTTTCTACCAGAAGGGTTGGTCAGGAAGGTGATCCCATTCCCACAAGGATAAGTGAATATGTGGCACCACAGAACCCCAACAGACATCCTCTCCCCACCCAGGGAGGGTGACAGGAGTGTGGTTTCAAGAGAAGTACTTTTTTTCTTTTTGGTCTTTTTGAGACAGGATCTCCCTGTAGCCCCAGCTGGCCTCAAACTTGCTATGTAGACCAGGCTGGCCTTGAACTCACAGAGATCCACCTGCCTCTGCTGGGATTAAAGGAGTGCACCATCACACGCAGGTAAGGGCAGTACTTTTATGAACTAATTGAGCCTTAACATCAGAAATAT
The DNA here is from genome assembly GCA_009823505.1 of Rhizomys pruinosus. Lineage (NCBI taxonomy): Eukaryota > Metazoa > Chordata > Mammalia > Rodentia > Spalacidae > Rhizomys > Rhizomys pruinosus. The sequence goes on from VZQC01004335.1 coordinate 77,840, forward strand.
AAAAGGCTCTTTTTAACAGAGAAAGAAAAATACTGCAGGAAAAAGATGTTCTTTGTTAGGGAACAAGATAAATTGTATTCAGTACTTGTTTGCAAGCTATTCACATTATAGCAGAAGCTATGGCTTTTTCTGAAACATATTTTCAAGAGGGAAGTATTAGTAACTTACATCTGGCTCAGGGATGAATGGTGTTTTAGGGGAGAAGTATTTCCTCTCCAGGGCTGTGTTAAGACAAACGGATTTCTCTGAAGCTTTAAAACTACTATTTGGCTTTCTTTTAACACACTGGAATTCTGTGTGAATACTTCTAATACTTTTAGAATACTGTGCATTTCTTAACAGAAATTTGGGGAATAACTGTACACACCACAAGGGCTATAATTTCAGCTGCTACCCCAGGGCTTGCTCTATCTAAATTATGGTATAAATAAACAAATGGATGAGTAAGTAAAATGAACAGGTGAAAGAACCTAAGGTTCTAGAGCTAAATCCCTGTTCTGTAGATTTCTAACTGACAAGGGAAGGTGCTGACCTGCTGAGTTCTCTCTCTGTTCATTATAAATCTAGAGTGACAGCCTCCTGTTTACAAAGACATAACCAACCTATATTATATTTAAAAGCTATAGTCCATGGCTTAGCATACCTTACAATACATCTGTATCTATACCAATGTAACCTATCATAATAATTAGTACTGCTTAAATGCCTGTATATCTAAATGCTTGTGCTTCATCAGTAGGAGTAAAAGGTTATTCCGGGATAAACTGCCAATCCATGAAAGGAAACAGCCTGAACCAATCAGAGTCCAAAATGACATCTCCAACTTCTCACCCACTTGTGCCCCTTTTCTAAAGCCTAGGGAACAATCTGTGGAAAAGGGGGCGTGGTAGAATGTAAGGGCTGCGATTGGGGTGAACTAAGAAACTACAGAAACATAGACTGGACTCTTATTTGATCAACATGATAGTACATATAAGCTCCCCCAGCTGGACAATGGGGGCCTCGGGTTGTATAAGTTTGGGCATAGCTACTTGCAAACTGGTTTTACATAAAGGATGCCTGTATTCATTACTTATGACCTATTATTTAAAAAAAAAGTTTCTGTGAGGGTAGAGTCTTTAAAAAGGATCCAGTGAACCCCTGCTGAAACGTGAGGGCCTCACTCTCAGTAAGCTGGGCCAACGTCTGAGTCTTGGGCCTTGTACTTTGTTGGGCTTTTTTATCAGCTTTTTACTTATTTGCTGAGGCTTCAGAAGGCCACTGGCTCCACATGTTGCTGTTTCTTAATTTCTTTCAGTGGCTTTATAACAACAAGAAAAAGTTAACTAGATGGTCAGTGTGATGGTTAAGCCTGGGCATCAACTTGATTGGACTAGGGATGAACAAATATGAGAAAGAGATCTTCAAATTGGACTACCTCAAGCCAGATGGCCCACCCTAAATGTAGGCAGTACCTTCTGCCAGCAGGCAGTATAAAAGGCCATGGCAGAGGGAGCTGGTCCCTTTTTCCTGTGGCTTCCCTTCTCTCTCACTGGTGAGTTTGTCTTGCTGCTGTGATCAACTCTTTGGATCCCAGCGTGTACTGAGACTGGCAGATCTCCTGGAATCCATCGGGCCTTCAGCACCAGATTGTGACTACTGAGACATCCAGCCTTGCAGACTGAGCAGTTCCCTGGATTCTCAGCCTCTCCAGTGCGGCATGGCTATTGTTGGACTACTTGAGCTCTGTCACATGAGCAAATCAATATATTTGTTCTATTGATTTTGTTTCTTTAGAGAACCCTGACTAATACAGATTGTGGTACCAGAAGTGGTTCTAGAGAAACAGAATTGAAAGGATGAATTTCTTCAGTGGGCTTGGTAGTTTCTGGAGCCAGCTCTCCAACCCAATGAAGCCTAGGCCAGTGAGCATAGTTATCGTAGTTATCATAATGGGCAGCAAAGGCAAAACAATGCCTATAATGGCATGACCTGAATGGATCTTTGGAACTGGCTAATTAATCATGGTGTTCCCAGGAACCAAATACATAAGAAGCCTACTAAGTTTTTATTTGATCTGTATAAGCAGAAAAGCTCTAGAACGAATGACAGGAAGTCAACATTTGATTTTAGGAGTAGCGAATCCCGCCCAGTTGACCGGTTTCCAGACTTGAGACAGTTCACAGACCCAGAACCCCTTGAATGAAGGGGTGGCCAGGTTCCAATGAGGAAGGACCTTGTCACAATACCAAAGAGTTATGCTGTTTGCCTTCCTCCTGTCCTTCCCCAGAGGGACCTGAGGCCTTTTACTAGGGTAACTGTACACTGGGGAAAAGGAAATAATCAGACTTTTCGAGGCCTATTGGATACTGGTTCTGAGTTGACACTGATCCCAGGAGACCCTAAAAAGCATTGTGGCCCTCCGGTTAAAGTAGGGGCCTATGGAGGTCAGGTGATAAATGGAGTTTTGGCTGAAGTCCGACTCACGGTGGGCCCAGTGGGTCCCAGAACGCATCCCGTAGTTATTTCCCCAGTCCCAGAATGTATAATTGGGATAGATATAATTAGAAATTGGCAGAATCCCCACATTGGTTCCCTGATCTGTGGAGTGAGGGCTATTATGGTTGGAAAGGCCAAATGGAAACCATTGGTGTTGCCTCTACCAGGGAAAATAGTGAACCAAAAACAGTATCGTATCCCTGGAGGGATTGCGGAGATTAATGCCACTATCAAGGATTTGAAAGATGCAGGGGTGGTGATTCCTACCACATCTCCATTTAACTCTCCAATTTGGCCTGTGCAAAAGACAGATGGATCATGGAGAATGACAGTTGACTATCGAAAACTCAACCAAGTAGTGACACCAATTGCAGCCGCTGTACCAGATGTGGTGTCCTTACTCGAGCAGATTAATATGTCTCCTGGTACCTGGTATGCAGCTATTGATCTGGCCAATGCTTTTTTCTCAATACCGGTTCATAAGGACCACCAGAAGCAATTTGCTTTCAGCTGGCAAGGCCAACAGTATACCTTTACTGTCTTACCTCAGGGGTATGTTAACTCTCCAGCGTTGTGCCATAACTTAGTTAGAAGGGATCTTGATCGCCTGACTCTTCCACAAAATATCACACTGGTCCACTATATTGATGATGTTATGTTGATTGGACCCAGTGAACAGGAGGTAGCAGCTAGCCTAGACTTGTTGGTAAAGCATATGCGCATGAGAGGATGGGAAATAAATCCAACTAAAATTCAAGGGCCATCTACCTCGGTGAAGTTTCTAGGAGTTCAGTGGTGTGGAGCATGCAGAGACATTCCTTCTAAGGTAAAGAATAAGTTGTTGCACCTGGCCCCTCCCTCCACCAAGAAAGAAGCACAACGTCTGGTGGGTCTTTTTGGATTCTGGAGGCAGCACATTCCTCATCTGGGTGTGTTACTACGACCCATATATCAGGTGACTCGTAAGGCAGCAAACTTTGAGTGGGGCTTGGAACAGGAAAAGGCTCTTCAACAGGTCCAGGCTGCGGTGCAGGCTGCTCTGCCCCTAGGGCCATATGATCCAGCAGACCCAATGGTGCTTGAGGTATCAGTGGCAGATAGAGATGCTGTCTGGAGTCTGTGGCAGGCTCCCATAGGGGAATCACAGCGGAGGCCCTTGGGATTTTGGAGCAAGGCTCTACCTTCATCTGCAAACAACTATTCTCCTTTTGAGAGACAGCTCTTAGCCTGCTATTGGGCCTTAGTGGAAACTGAACGTTTGACAATGGGCCACCAAGTCACCATGCGACCTGAGCTGCCCATCATGAGCTGGGTGTTATCTGACCCACCAGACCATAAAGTAGGACGTGCACAGCAACAGTCCATTGTCAAATGGAAGTGGTACATACGGGACAGGGCCCGGGCAGGCCCTGAGGGCACAAGCAAGCTACATGAAGAAGTTGCCCAAATGCCTATGGTTCCCACTCCTGTTACAATGTCTCCTGGGCTTAAGCATGCACCTATGGCTTCATGGGGTTTGCCCTATGATCAGTTGACTGAGGAAGAGAAGACTAGGGCCTGGTTTACTGATGGTTCTGCACGCTATGCAGGCACCACCCAGAGGTGGACAGCTGCAGCATTACAGCCAATTTCTGAAACAACCCTAAAGGACACTGGTGAAGGAAAGTCTTCACAGTGGGCAGAACTTCGGGCAGTGCACATGGTTGTGCATTTTGCCTGGAAGGAGAAATGGCCAGAGGTTCGATTATATACTGATTCATGGGCTGTAGCCAATGGTTTGGCTGGATGGTCAGGGACTTGGAAGGAGCATGACTGGAAAATTGGTGAGAAAGACATTTGGGGAAGAAGTATGTGGATAGAGCTCTCTGAATGGTCAAAGGATGTGAAGATACTTGTGTCTCATGTAAATGCTCATCAAAAGGTGATCTCAGCAGAGGATGAGTTTAATAATCAAGTAGATCGGATGACTCGTTCTGTGGATAGTCAGCCTCTTTCTCCAGCTATCCCTGTTGTTGCTCAATGGGCCCATGAACAAAGTGGTCATGGTGGCAGAGATGGAGGTTATGCATGGGCTCAACAGCATGGACTCCCACTCACTAAGGCTGATCTGGCTACAGCTGCTGCCGAGTGCCAGATTTGCCAACAGCAGAGACCAACATTGAGCCCCCGATATGGTGCTATTCCCCGGGGTGACCAGCCAGCAACCTGGTGGCAGGTTGACTACATTGGACCACTTCCATCATGGAGGGGACAGCGTTTTGTTCTTACAGGAATAGATACTTATTCTGGTTATGGATTTGCCTTTCCTGCACGTAATGCTTCTGCCAAAACTACCATCCAGGGACTTACGGAATGCCTTATCCACCGTCATGGTATTCCTCACAGCATTGCTTCTGATCAAGGAACTCACTTCACAGCCAAAGAAGTGCGACTGTGGGCCCATGGTCATGGTATCCACTGGTCTTACCATGTTCCCCACCACCCAGAAGCAGCTGGCTTGATAGAACGATGGAATGGCCTCTTGAAGACACAGTTACAGCGCCAATTAGGTAGCAATACCCTGGAGGGCTGGGGCAAGGTTCTCCAGCAAGCAGTATATGCTTTGAATCAGCGTCCACTATATGGTACTGTTTCTCCTATAGCCAGAATTCATGGGTCCAGGAACCAAGGGGTGGAAGTGGGAATGATTCCACTCACTATCACCCCTAGTGACCCAGTAGGAAAATTTTTGCTTCCTGTACCCACGACCTTGCGTTCTGCTGGTCTAGACGTTTTGGCTCCAATGGGGGGAGTGCTTTTGCCAGGAGATACAGCAAACGTTCTATTGAACTGGAAGCTAAGACTTCCCCCTGGCCACTTCGGGCTTCTACTGCCTTTAAGCCAACAGGCTAAGGAAGGAATAACAGTAGTAGGAGGAGTGATTGATCCAGACTACCATGGGGAAATTGGACTTTTTCTCCACAATGGGGGCAAGGAAGATTATGTCTGGAAGGCAGGAGATGCTGTAGGGCGCCTTCTGGTGCTACCATGTCCTATGATTAAGGTCAATGGGAAACTCCAACAACCCAAACCAGACAGGACAATAAATGGCCCAGACCCTTCAGGGATGAAGGTATGGGTCACTCCTCCAGGGAAAGAGCCAAGACCTGCAGAGGTGCTTGCTGATGGTGGAGGAAATACAGAATGGGTACTAGAAGGTAGTCATAAATATCAGCTGAGGCCACGGGACCAGTTGCAGAAACGTGGATTATAATAGATATTAACTTTTGTCCTATTTGGTTAAGAATGTGCTTATTCATATATATACATTTATTAAGCAGATACTTGTGTTGTTCCCTTTTGAATGTGCAACTGAGATAAGGGTTAAGTGTTGTCATATTTAGGTTATTAGGTACTGAAGGACTAAGTGTTCCTCAAGGACATTACCACCTACTCTAAAATATAATGCTTTGCGATTGCACACGGGACACTTATGTTAGGTGGAATCATGATCTCGCCATTGTTTGCATTTGACATTTAAGCATAACATAAGGAGAGGCTATTTATTGGGTGTCAAGTTGACAAGGGGTGGACTTGTGATGGTTAATCCTGGGTGTCAACTTGACTAGGGATGAACAAATATGAGAAAGACATCTCCAGATTGGACTGCCTCAAGCTGGATGGCCCACCCTAAATGTGGGCATTACCTTCTGTCTGCAGCTAGTATAAAAGGCCATGGCAGAGGGAGCTGGTCCCTTTTTCCTGTGGCTTGCCTCTCTCACTGGTGAGTTTGTCTTGCTGCTGTGATCAACCCTACGGATCCCAGCGTGTACTGAGACCAGCAGATCTCCTGGAATCCATCAGGCCACCAGCACCAGATTGGGACTACTGAGATATCCAGCCTTGCAGACTGAGAAGTTCCCTGGATTCTCAGCCTCTCCAGTGCGGCATGGCTACTGTTGGACTACTTGAGCTCTGTCACGGGAGCAAATCAATAAATTGTATATAGCTACATATTTGTTCTATTGATTCTGTTTCTTTAGAGAACCCTGACTAATACAGTCAGTAAACTAGGCAACCAGGATTGCTAGATAAAGCAGGAGAAAGTAGGTGCTGTGCCACGGTTGGATTTGATGTGGCATTTAATTCAATGCCCAGTTTTGCTTTTTTCAAACTTGTGCACTCTGATCAAGTGCTTTACCTCTGAGCAGGTTTGTGTCAGGCCATCTCTCTCATTTTTCATTTACTTTTAGATAAGTGAAGAGTTCATCAAATGTATTGTCATAAACCTTAACAAATGAAAGGACAGCAACACAAAACCCACAGGCTTTCCACTGACTTCACAATTAGAAAGCATATATTAGGTATTCCACTGTGTCTTTTCATATACAGTAAAAATGTTAACAAAGGACCAACAAAAAAACAGAGAAATGGATAGGGAAGACCTTATGTGGGTGTGAATGACAGAAAGTTCACTTACTTTGGCCAGATCTCACCACCAAATCCATAATGTTGATGTCCTTTGGTCATGACACGGGCAAGCTCACATTTTGGCCGGTGTTCTTCAGGAAGGGCATTTGGGATAAGGCTGCCATACTCTCTGTCAGCACCCGATGGAAGCCTGCACTGTGGGTGGGTCTCCCTCAGCTCCTGGTACCTGTGAGGAAGGACAGAGACTTTGACACTGATCATCTGCACCTACAATTCCTATTGCTGCCCAAGGATGTTAACTTTATTTTTAAAATGTTTTTTTACTTTTATGTAAGAGTATATTACCTACATGTACATAAGTGCGCCCATGTTGTGGAATGTCCGTGGAAGTCAGAAGAAGGTATTGGATCTCCTGAAACTGGAGTTACAGTTATTAGCCACCATAAGGGTACTGGGAATCAAATCCAGGTCCTCTGTAAGAGCCCCAGTGCTGTTAAGCACTGAGCCCTCTCTCCAGCCCTGGATATTAACTTTTTAAAAAGTTTTATTTGTGTGTGTGTGCATGTGTGTGTGTGTGTGTGTGTGTGTGTGTGTGTGTACATGCACACATCTGTGCTGGTGTCCTCAGGTGCCAGGAGGAGGTGTCCTCAGGTGATGCTGGTAGTTGTGAGCAGCCTGATAGGGATGCTAGGAACTGAACTCAGGTCCTCTGGAAGAGCAGTAATCACTCTTAACCACTGAGCCATCTCTCTAGTCCCTTTTATAAGGATTTTAGGTCCTGTTTTGGGGACACAGAATTCTCAGGGTCAGGTAGATTGTGATACATTCTAGTCATTTGGGGATCATGTGACTGTTGAAGGTAAGAGTCTACTCTCCCAACAGTTGTATTTTGTAAAAAAACAAACAAAAAACTGCTTTATTGTGATGTAACTCACATGCCATTGAGTTCATCAGTATTAGCTGACTCGTGAATGTGTACAGCAATCACCAGAGTCAATTTGACAACATTTTCATCTTCTTAAAAAGGAATCCTGTATCCGTTGGTTATTGCTTTCTTATGGTACCCACAATGACTCCAGTCCTAATCAACTCCTAATCTATCTTCTTTATAGACTTGTTATTTTGCACATTCCAAATAAACGGAATCATACTATGGTGGTCTGCTGTGCTGGCTTCTATCGCTTAGCTTAATGGTCTTGAAGTTGATTCATACTGTAGCATGAACCAGTATTTCAGTCCTCTTAATGGCCCCACAATACTCCACCAATGGTTATTCCATTTGCTTAGCCATTCATTAGCTGATGGCCACTTGGCTCTTAATAATGCAATGAATATTAATGTTTTTGTTTGAGTATTTTTTTTTTTAGTACTTGTTTTTAATTTTCTAGGGCAAGAATGACTTTTATGATTGTATCATATGTTAATTCTGTTTAATTTGTTGAGAAACTGCCTGATAATTTTCATTTTTTACAAAATATTTTTATTGAAGTCTTGTGCATTTCATACCTCCCTTCTCAGTTCAATCCGACTCATTTCCCCCTCCATGCCCCCCACCCCTCCCAAGTTCATGCAGTCTGCCATACATGTCCTGTTTCCCCTTCTGAGAGTTTTCAAAGTTTTTCAAAGCAGAGGATTATTTTTGGGAGGAGAACTTTACTGTTTCAGTCAGTTCCCTGTCCCAGTTCTTTTGTTGTTGTTGTTCCCTCCAATCCATATTGTTTCAACATATACATTAATGTATGTCACACACGTACTAAAATCATATCATCTGAAAATAAACTGTATGTTATTTCCAACTCATTATAGGGAGTCCCGTTTCCCTTTTAATTTTATATTACTCTAAAATATGCATACATACCCTCCATCCATATACCAAGATTATAAAGTCTGATATTCTACTTTACATTCCCAACAGCATTGTTTAAAGGCCTAGGTTTTTTTTTTTTTTTTTTTTTTTTTGAGCCAGTAGCTCCAGTTGGCCTAGAGCTCACTTATTAGACCAAGCTGGCCTTGAACTCACAGAGCTCTGCCAGCCTCTGCCTCCCGAGTCCTGGGATTACATGCATGCACCACTATACTTGACTTTTTTTTTTCTTATTCTTGACAACAGCTGTTCTTTCTTTCTTCTTTCCTTTCTCCCTTCCTTCCTTCCTTCCTTCCTTCCTTCCTTCCTTCCTTCCTTCCTTCCTTTCCTTCCTTCCTTCCCCTCTTTCTTTCTTTCTCCCCTTCCTCCTTCCCTCCCTCCTTCCTTCCCTCCCTCCTTCCTTCCCTCCCTCCCTCTTCTTTTTTTGACAGGATCTTCCTAGTCCCAGAACTACTTGGAGCCATCTATCCAGCCCCTTACTCTTGCTGTTTTCGATTCATGATGAGTTAAATTTAAAGTACTGTATGAGGTAAGGGTCCAACTTAACTGTTTTGCATTTGGGTATCTAATTGTCCTGGCACCATCTGTTGAAAAGATTTTCCTCACTGAATGGTCTTGGTGACAGATTATCTTCATTTTTAAAAGTGGAGAATATCATAATAGAATAGAACTGATATTCTAAAGGAGTAACTTGGTCCCCAACAGTGTATTGGAGCTCACCATGTTGACAGGTGCTCTGTGTGGACAGGCATCTAGAGGAGCCTGAGGAATGACTGAGGAAACTGAGGAACTGAGTTTTGCTTGTGGGTCAATGTGTTGCTGAAGAGAAAAGGCTTAAGTCTAAACGGACCAGATAGCTTTAAAGTGCTGCCCTTGGGGGCTGGAGAGATGGCTTGGCAGTTAAGAGCAGTGACTGCTCTTGCAGAGAACCTGGGTTTGATTCCCAACAAGCACTTGACAGCTAACAACTATCTGTAACTCCAATTCCAGGGGATCTGACGCCTTCTTCTGATGTCTTCAAGCACTGCAGGTAAAACACTCATACATAAATAAAATATTTAAAAATAAATAAAATGCTACCCCTATTCTAACTTGGGAATTTGGATAAAACTGGGGGACTTGTAAAGACTTGAGTAGAACTTATTTGATTGTAAGAGCCTTGAACTAGGTTTGCATTTTGGACTGTATTTTTAGAGTTGGTGTATTGTTCAGGAATTTGAGAAGAAAACAAGACTGTCTCCTACAACCTTGCTAAACCTGTGAACTGTGCTGTGAGAGCATTAGGAGGGCAGTCAGGAACATGGAAGTAGAGCTAAGGGAGGCATGAACCGTGCACCTGCTTCTATGTGCCAGCACAGTGCAGGGCTCAGTGGAACTCCCCTATAACTGTAAGTAGAATGGAGAAGTAACACTCAGGACAGTCTTACAAATACAGCTAATTATGACAATAAGTCACCAGGTAAAATATTAGCAGGTTATGGCCCATGGGCCAAATCTAACCCAACTGTTTGCAAATAATATTCTAATGGAATACAGCCCTTGCCATTGTTTATGTATTACTAGTCTGTGGATGCTTTCACCCTATAATAGCAGAATTGAATATTTATGATGAAACTATAAAGCATAAAATATTTGTCTGGTTCTTTTTAATTTTAATTTTAAAAAAGTTTTAAAAAATATTTTATTTACTATTTTTATTTTCTGTGGATGCGTGTATTGCCTGCATGTATGTACGTGCATCCATGTCATGCAATGCCTTTGGAGGACAGAAGAGGGTATCAGATCCCCTGGAACAAGAATTAAGGATGGTTGTTTTTAGGCTGAACTGGACCCCAAGATGGAGTCACTGCTGACCAATAGCAGGGAGACCACACACACACACACAACTGGACGCCAAGATGGAGTCACTGGTGACCAATAGCAGGGAGACCACACAAACACACACACACACACACACACACACACACAATTTAAGAAATCAGAAAAGTAATGAAGTGAACTAAGCACAAAGGGAGCTTATTACTGAAACCCCAAGAGTGCTCAAGGCTTTTCTTTGATATGTTTGCCTAATGAAGTAGAGAATTTGCTACAGCTAAGAAGCCAGGTGAATTAGAGGAGGGATAAACACTGGTGATTTGGGGTAGCTGGCCTGCCACATTTAATCCCTCCCCCATAGCTGGGAATTGAATCTAGGGCCTCATGCATGGGTAGGCAAATGCTCTGCCATGTAATGATATTCCCAACTGCTAAAACTTTCAATAGAAGAAATACAAAAGAATACACTATTAATTTACTTAATAGTCTTTTAAAAACACTTTTATTTATTATTTTTATTTTGTGTGTCCGAGTGTAGTTGCCTACATGTATATAAGTGCACCCATGTTGCGCAATGCCTTCAGAGGTCAGAAGAGAGTATCAGATTCCCCTGGAACTGGACTTATGGATGGTTGTTAGTTCCATTTTGGTGCTGGAAATTGAACCTGGGCCCTCTCCGAGAACAGCTAGTACTCTTACCTACTGAGCCATCTCTACAGCCCCTACTTTAACATTCTTTTAAAACATTTGATTTAGCTGAGTGTGGTGGCTCACACCTTTAATTCCAGCACTCAGGAGGCAGAGGCAAGTGAATCTCTGTGAGTTCAAGGCCAGCCTGGTCTACAGTGAATTCCAGGTCAGTTGGACCTAAAGGGAGACCCTGTCTCAAAAAGACAAAATAAATTTTTATTTATTTTCATTTTATGCATATGAGTATATTGTCTGCATGTGTATAAATGTACCTGTGTCATATAATGTAATGTCTCTGGAGGACAGAAGAGGGTGTCAGATCCCCTGAAACTGGAGTTTAGATGGTTATTAACCTCTATGTGGGTGCTGGGAATTGAACCCAGGTCCTCTTCAAGAGCAGCCAGTGCTCTTAACTGCTAAGCCATCTCTCCAGCCCTTTATTTAACATTCTTTTTTTTTTAAATTTGATTTATTTCTGTATGAATGTACTGTCTGCATGCAACTTTGTGCACCCGTGTCGTGCAATGCCGCAGAAGTCAGAAGAGGGTGTCGGATTCCCCTGGAACTGGAGTTCTCCTGGAATTGGAGTTTCAGACAGTTCTCAGCCGCCATGTGGGTGCTGGGGATCAAACCCGGGTCCTCTGTAGGAGCGGTTGGCACTCTTAACTGCTAGGCCATCTCTCCAGCCCCTTACTTAACAATCTTAAAGGAGATCAAATGGTATTATATAAAATACTGGCTACTGCAAATGTCTAAAATGTGAATAAAGAAACTGAAATCTATGAAGTATAGGTATAAAGTCTGGCTTACTCTTTGATCTCTGGGTAAACCAAAATCCCAATTCTGGTTGTTTTTGCTGCTTTCTGCTGGCATTCTCAAAAGCTGAAAACTATAGGTCCCTTTGCCCCGTGTGCTGGATAGCTTTGGTGTCAACTTGACACACCTGGGTTGAGGGAGCCTCAATTGGGGAATTTTTTCCACCGGACTAGCCTGTGGCCATGTCTGTGAGATATTTTCTTGATTGTTGAATGATGTGGGAGGGCCCAGTCCACTGTATACTGTGCCACCCGTGAAGGTTATTGTGTATTGTATAAGAAAACAGGCTGGCCGGGCGTGGTGGTGCACGCCTTTAATCCTAGCACTTGGGAGGCAGAGGCAGGTGTTTGTGAGTTCAAGGCCAGCCTGGTTTACAGAGAGAGTTCTAGGACCCAGTCTCAAAAAGACCAAAAAAAAAAAAAAGAAAACAGGCTGGGCATGGGCCAGTAAGCAGTGTTCTTCCATGGCCTGTGCTTTAGCCCCTGCCTCCAGGTTCCTGCCCCGAGTTCCTACCTTGGGTTCCCTAAGTGATGAACTGCAACCTGGGAGATGTAAGAGGAATAAACCCTTTCCTCCCCAAGTTGGTAGCGGTCAGAGTGTTTTGTCACAACAATTGAAAGCAAACTAGATCACTCCTCAGACTTTAAAAATCAAGTATGTATTAAATCAAGTCTGGAAATGTGTGTTCTTACAAAGCTCCTCAAATGAGGGTTTTGTTTTTGTTTGGTTGGATTTCTTTTGATACAGGGTCTCCCCTGTAGCCCAGATTGACCTAAACTCACTATATAGCCCAGGATGGCCATAAACTCATGGAAGTCCTCTTGCCTTAGCTTTCCGAGTGCTTGAGTTACAGGGATGAGCTGTTATGCTCATTTCTTTTCAGGTGATTCTGACGTACCCTATCTGCTAGATTGTGTTGTCCCTTATGAAAAGAAAAAGACTTTGGCTGACGTGAGGAAATCTTGGCATTTCACCGTTAAAATTAACAAATGAGTTCAAAATATATCCTATTTTACAAAGGTGTGCCTATCTCTGTTTAGAAAATTAAGCTTCTGAGAGTGAACACACGGTAGGACTTGCCTTACCTCCAGAGGGTGATTCCTAGAACACAGGGGCTTTTTTTGTGTGTGCTGTTTCACTCCTGTGGATACCTTGCAGTTTGGATTGACAGCCACAGAGCCAGAACTTGGTCTGAAGTGTCTTAGCTGTGACAGGGTACAGCTGCCACCATCATCCTGATGACACTTCCTAGAGCATCTCAGAATCTCCTGCAAGCTGCAGCTGGCTTATTATAAGAGAGTCAGGAGGGTCTGTTGAGAACACATGGCCATCCTGCCTTTCTGTCTGGTACTGACAAGAAAGAGTTCACATGAAATAGAAGGGAAAGAAGTTAGTTACTAGAAGTCAGGGATAACCAGCATCTAAATATTGCTTCAAATAGCATCTTGTGATTTATGAGTAGCTGACCATATGGACACTTAATTTTATAGTCAATTACTCCTTGAAGGTGCTTCTTTTTGGAAAAAAAAAAAGAGGACTGATGACCTCAAATATTTACTTGTGAGAGTTGAGTGTTCAGTGGGGTGGGCAGAATGTAGGTGCATGCTGTGCTCACTGCATGTTGCTTTTTACATGGGCTCTGGAGATCAAACTCAGTTGTCAGGTATTGCACCGCTATTGCTTTTACCCACTGAGCCATCTCCAGGCCCAGCACTCTTACGTTTAAATGTCATGCCAGTTAACTTGTTTTTAAAGTCAACAGGTAGCTAACCATAGGATAGGGGGGCATATTTTAGGGAAATGCTTAATGCTTTTTTTTTTTTTGTCTTTTCGAGACAGGGTCTCCCTGTAGTCCCAGCTGTCCTGGAACTTACTCTGTTGTAGACCAGGCTGGCCTAAACTCACAAAGATCCACCTGCCTCTGACTCCCAAGTGCTAGGATTAAAGGCATGCGCTACCACGCCCCGAGGGAAATGCTTTTCAACAGTGATTTTGAAGGTACAGTGAATGCACTAAAACATGGCAGCTCTATGTCCTGATTATAATTTCTTTTAGCTAAATACAAAACCCTACTTTACCGATTTGGGGCCAGAGCTAATCATCCACCCCCTGATCACACATGATCTGCTGTGGTTTTCCTTTGATTCAAAGGAAGCTTCTTAAGATGGTGGTCCTGGAGCTGCTGAGTAGGGGCTGAACCACTCTTGTGAATCAGGTTACAGTAGGCAATAAGACAGAAGTGACCTAGGCTCTCCACAAATAAAAATCTTTTTTATTAACTAAAAAGCTTTTATTTATTTATTTATTTATCTATTTATTTATTTATTTATTTATTGACAGAGTCTCCCTGTAACCCCAGCTGGCCTGGAATTCACTATATAGACCAGGATAGCCGGAATCTCACAGAGATCCACCTTATTCTACCTCCTGAGTGTGTGTACCACCACATCCAGCAAAATATTTTGTTAAATATGACTTTCACGGGGCTGGAGAGATGGCCTAGCGGTTAAGAGCGCTGACTGTTCTTGCAGAGGACCCGGGTTCGATCCCCAGCACCCACATGGCAGCTGAGAACCATCTGTAACTCCAATTCCAGGAGAACTCCAGTTCCAGGGGAATCCAAGACCCTCTTCTGACCTCCGCGGCATTGCACGACACGGGTACACAAACCTACATGCAGACAGTATATTCATACACATAAAATAAATAAATAAAATAAAAAATATGACTTTCACATTAAAAACTCAGTAGACACACAATGACATGTTAGCACTGATTATTTCTAGGTGAAGTTTTCTGGAACTTTTATTCCTGTATTATAACTTCCTGATTTCTGTTGGGAAAAATGAAGGATTTGTTTCCTCTCTGGATTTCTATGTATTAACTATGTACAAGAAACGCATGTTAATTTTATAAGGAAGTGGAAAAAATCCTTTTCTTTGACAATACAGAGCATATCTAATTTTATTTATTCATTTATTTTTATGCATATGAATGTACTGTCTGCATGCAGGTTTGTGCACCCGTGTTGTGCAATGCCGCGGAGGTCAGAAAAGGGTGTCAGATTCCCCTGGAAATAGAGTTAAGACGGTTCTCAGCTGCCATGTGGGTGCTGGGGATTGAACCCGGGTCCTCTGCAAGAGTAGTCGGTTCTCTTAACCGCTAGGCCATCTCTCCAGCCCCTATAGAGCATATCTATAACCTCGAACAGATCCATGAAGTATGACTGAGATGACAAAGCCTAAATGTAAAAAGCAGAATCTGGGAGAACCAATGCTGGATGTGAGAAAGAGATCGTTAGGGAGCTGACAGACACTAACCCTTCAAGAGCTCATGGCTCCCAAGCCATGAGGAATTTTTATATTATATGATGTCAGAGGGAAGAACTAGAACCAGTAGGTTGAAGTTTTGAGGAAGAAAAAATATTCTCATTAGAAGCATCTCAAAGAAAAGTATCCATTCCGCTGAAAAAAAAAAAAAAAGAAAGAAAATTATCCAACAATCACCAAAATGGAATGGACTGCCTGAACACTTCAGAAGTATTCACACTGGGGCAAAGGAAGCTTCCTAACTGACTTCCCAAAAAGAGTTGGTTTGCACACATGTGTATGTGTGTGCATGTGTGCACCAGAGGTTGTATCAGCTGTCTTCCTCAGTTAATTTTTTAAGGCAGGGTCTCTCACTGAGTCCAAAGCTCACTGATGTGGCTAACAGCTGGTGAGTGAGCCCAGGGATCCTCCTGTGTCTACTTTCTAAGCACACACTGCCACACAAGTGTGCTTTTCTATGTGGGGCACACAATTTACCAACTAAACCATTCCCAAGCTCCTACTACAAAGAATTTTTAAAAATTTTGCCACATGAAATTAAGAAAACACAAAACAGGGCTGGAGAGATGGCTCAGCAGTTAAGAGCGCCAACTGCTCTTGCAGAGGACCCAGGTTTGATTCCCAGCACCCACATGGCAGCTAAGAACTGTCTTTGACCCCGGTTCCAGGGGAATCTCTTTTGACCTCCGAGGCACTGCACAACACGGTGCACCAACCCACATGCAGACAGTACACTCATACACGTAAAAAAAAATTAAAAAAAACCCACAAAACAAGAATATAATTACGCAGGGAACTGTGATCCCAGTACTGACATGGTGGCTCATAACTATCTGTAAGTCCAGTTTTAGGGCGTCTGATGCCCTCTGGTCTCTGTAGGCACCTGGAGCACCTGCATGCATACAGACAAATACTCATATTTGGCACTGAGATCTTGGGACAGACTTGTCTGTACCTGACACACACGTGAAACAGTGATGATAACAGTTCTCAATCACATGGCTGAGTGAGAGGATTATTACCACAGAGCATCCATGGGGTAGAGGGTGGACACAAACCAATGGGTATGTTAGGTGTAATTTTGAGTAATTAATGTAGTGTAGGAAATTTAGTAAAAGCACATTTTTGTTTGTTTTTGTTTTTTTGAGACAGGGTTTCCCTGTAGCCCCAGCTGTCTTAGAACTCACTATATAGGCCAGGCTGGCCTTGAACTCACAGATATCTGCCTGCTTCTGCCTCTGGAGTAAAAGCGCATTTAAATAACAACTATGAGCAACAGACTTTGGGAGTATTTCTGAGCAGATGGTGTGAGTGGATGATAAACAGCATTAATACCCCCATTGAAACAGACTATGTCTATTATGAAGGGACCATTCTCGAGGGTCAGAATGGAGCTGGAGATGCTGCTCAGGAGTACAGTGCATTCCTAGCAGGCATGGGGATCTGGGTTTAGTCCCTACAAGTATTCAGATATACAAACACATACACAGTTCTAGCAAAAGAATTTGATGTCTGCTTTTTCATAAAACTTCATTTCTCAAGTTTCTAACAGGCTGACTACCTAAGGTTTAATCATCATGTTCTGCCTTCTTGTGATGTGATAAATGGAACGTCGGAAGAAATTGTGTGATTGTGTGTTAAAAAAGATTCACTAGCCGGGCGTGGTGGCGCACGCCTTTAATCCTAGCTCTTGGGAGGCAGAGGCAGGCGGATCTTTGTGAGTTCAAGGCCAGCCTGGTCTACAGAGTGAGTTCCAGGACAGCTGGGATTACAGGGAGACCCTGTCTCGAAAAGACCAAAAAAAAAAAAAAAAAAATCACTAATGGCAGTGAAAAATTTGCTTTTTTCCCAGATTTCCCTTTACCTGTCCTCTGAAGCAGTTGAGCGAACAGTTGTTTCTATCGGAGTGTGCACTTGATTAGGGTAAAGGGTGTTTGACAGGATGTCAGCTCCTTCTAGCTGTCTGCAACAGTAGGGTCTGCCATGAATTACCTCCATGCTTCTTGCCTAAAAAGGCACTGTCTGGGGGAAAAAAAAAAAAAAAAAGAGGGCGCATTTGGTTTAGGAAACTGTCCTGGTCAGTGTCACATTGACGCTGTGGCAGGCAGGAAACACATTTTCTACTGCCAAACTGTTCAACATATTGATGCACAAACATCTGAGGCTTCAGTTTCTCACTGTCTGTGATGAACTGTGTCTCTCTCAAATCAGTAATACATAGCAACTTAAATGCGCAAAGTGAAGAAAATCTGCCAAGTGAAAGATGAACAGGAAAGGGCTGACGAGTAACAACAAGTAACCTACTTCATTTCAAGGCTCAAACTAAATACTATTCAAGAACCACCAGCAGCTGATTTCTATCTTGGTGGACTTTCTGAAAGTCCGGGAGACTCCTCCTTCCAGATGACCAAGAACTGTCCTAAAGACTTTGAGGATTCTCCACAAAAAGTCTTTGCAGGCCAAGGACTCGGTGTGCAGCCTGAGCTAGACCCCAAGGGGACTCAGAGTTCCTCGCCGCCCTCGAGGACCAGGGGGCCTAGCGTCCCGGGAGCTGGGCGCCCCGCCGAGCGCCGCTCGAGCTTCCCACGCACCTGGCTGGTCAGCCCAGGAGTGCCTTTCGACTGCGCCTCCTCTTCGTCTGGTCGGAGCTGGCGTGTCTCCGCGGGGCGTGGAATTTCACTGTCTTCCGTACCTGCGGGCCCCGGGAGCGTGCGGGCAGGTGCGGGGGAGAGAGGCAGGAGGACTGCTGGAGGGCCGGGGGCGGGGTTGAGGGTGCCTGTGACGGCGACCACAGCCCTAGGTAACACATCCCGAGGGGTGGGGGGGCTTGCGTAGGGCAGGCCAGGAGCGGGTGGAGGAGCAGCCGAGGCTCGTTCCGGACACGGAGCAAGCCCGCTCAGACCTCTGCGTGGGGAGAATTAGAAGCCAGGCCGGAAGTGGAGCTTCGGACCAAGAGGCATTTCCGCCCTGGCTCCCGGATCCTGTCCTAGTCAAGACCCCGCCTCTGCGCCCCTTAGCCCTTTCTGGTTCAGGCCTTGACTGCCTCTCCGCCCCAGGCCCCGCCTCTTCCCCAGTTCTGGTTCGGTCCTCGACCCCACCTCTCCACCTCAGGCCCCGCCTTCTCCCCGCCCCGCTCCGCCCCTGCCCCTTTAAAGCCCTGGCTGGCTCTGCCCCCTCAAGGCTCCGCTCCCCGCCTCCGCCCCCGCCTCAGCCCAGGCCTGGCCACATTCTGGTCCCGCCCAGCCTTTCCTCAAGGCCAGATCAAAGTGTCCCCGCGCGCCCTCTGGTGGCGGCTGAGGTGGACTCTTTTTCTCCATCCAGAGCAGAGGTTGCAGAGGGCTCTGAAGAGTAAAACCTCAAGCCTTAGAGGAGGGAGTGGGAAAGGCCTCTGTGATCTACAAGGTGGGGTCTGAAGAATTCCATGCTCAAACCTGGTGGGTAGGACAAACAAATGGTGGCCCTGGGGATGCACTTGTTTGCCCTGTCCCAAAGGTCGATCCCCACCTGGATTCACTTAGTAGGTGCTACAACATAAGAAGGTTAGTTTGGGTCACAATTTCAGGAGGCATGGTGGTGGCCTGGTCTATGGTGATGGCAGCTTGTGGGCAGCTGGTTCATATCCTAGGTGCATTAAGAAGCACAGAGCTGAGCAGAACCCTCAAGGCCTGCTCTGGGTGGGCTACATATGCCAACCATGTCCTAAAGGTTATAGAACTTCCTTGGACAGTGCCATCAGCTGGGGACCAAACATTCAGATGCAGCCTATGGGGAATATTGTACGTTCAAACCATAACACCAGCCGTCGAGTATTTTCCATGTTCCACCTTTTCCTGTGTTAGGCCTTGTTAGGTTATAAAAAGGCATGAACCCCAGTAAAAGGCACATGAGGCTCAGGTCACTCCAGTAACATGCTTTACTTCCATGTGGGACTGCCAGCGTGAGCTGCCTGCAGACATGTGGTGGGGGGCAGGGGCAGAAAGAGGGGCAGGACGGGGGGGCAGAGAGGCAGAGAGAGGCAGAGTGATGGCAGCTGGGGTCCACTCATTTATGCCCATGGGGCAGGACCTCAGGTACAGGGGGAGGAGACAGAAGATTGACAGCTTCTGGAGGAAGTGGGCACCTGTGTGCCCCTTGGGATTCTGGGAAGTCCAGACCTAACATTCCAGCCTTTTGCTTATGATAAAGAAATGGGGCACTGTTCTGTCTCTTCTATATCTGTTTCAGAGCTAATGGAGGGTGAAGTCTTGGGGAACAGCTATCGGGCTGGAGGGTTAGAGTCTGGTTTCTCATTTTGGCTGCTCTGGGTGCTCTGCCCGGTGGGTTTGGTCCAGATCAATAGTGGCCAGTACTAAGCCGGGCGTGGCGGCGCACGCCTTTAATCCTAGCACTTGGGAGGCAGAGGCAGGCGGATCTTTGTGAGTTCAAGGCCAGCCTGGTCTACAGAGTGAGTTCCAGGACAGCTGGGACTACAGGGAGACCCTGTCTCGAAAAGACAAAAAAAAAAAAAAAAAAATAGTGGCCAGTACTTAGTGGACGTTTTCTCTCCACCTGAAAAGACAAGCTGGTTGAGTCTTCTATGAGTATACCAGTGCAGGGACTTCACAGTACCAACAGAGGGCCACTGGTTGCATTAGCAATTGGAAGATCCGTGCCTAGGGTCTGTAGAAGGATAAAGGACCTGTACCCTGGTTTGAGGAATTGGAAAAAAGTTTTAGTACACATAGCTCTAGAATGAGGGCCAGCTTTAATACACAGGGCTCCAGAATGAGAGCCATAACCATGAGAATATAAAAGGTGGTATTTTCTGGCATGGCACATTAAATCTGTCACCTATCTCTGAGATATTTTCTAACATGACACAGTAGATTCCTAACTTGGCACAGTAGTTCTCTTATCTATTTATCTCTATGGTAATAAGCTATTTCATTATCTCTTCTTTAGATTACAGTTTTCTGTTGGGGTGTTTAAAACCACACAGTTAGCTTAGATAAATGAAGTTTGTTTTGGTGTTAAGGTCAGTTGAAGTTCTGGTCCTTAGGGGTCACTCGGGCCTTGTGCCTGGCTCTCTTCACCAGTTCCATCTATGTGAGAACAAAGTCAGAACTTGCTTGACCAGAGCTTCCCTTTGAAGCACAAGGAGACTCTCCTCTATATGGACTTTCCTCCCTTGACTGGACCCTGGCCAGATGAAGTCCTTTTAAGTGAATCCCCAAGACCTCCCTGCCCCAGGATGACTGGTGACTCACTGCCACAGGACATGTACAAAGTTGTGGATGCAGGATCCTAGGACCCAAGTCAACCTCAGAGGATAGGGGCCAAAATGTCCCTTCAAATCTCTCTTGCCAAATCAGATTAAAGCTTTAAGTGTGGTTGCTAAACCTCCAAGAGGATTATTTGAATTAATTTGGTACTTTAATTACCATATAACTCCTAAGTAAAGCTTGAACATTGGAGCCTGGTGGTAGTGGCTGCAGCACAGGCTAGGAAAGGATACTAATTACTAGCTTGTGTTGCTGGCTCATGTTCAACCTATTGTATACAATATAGAAATATCTGGCCCAGAATGGCATCACCCACAATGGGCATAGGCCAGTCCAATGAAGGCAATTATTGAGGTATATCCGGTTGACATTAGGTCATTTAGGTACTCAAAGTACAATGGATTTAAACCATGAAAGGCAAAAAAGTTCTAACATAGCCCATGAAGCAAATCCAAGATAATAAAGAGGTTAAAACCAGTACCTTCTCAAATGAAGGCCATGTCACCTGTCCCCAGTTTTGAATTATAGCTTTGAAAAGGAAAAGGAAGGGGGGCGCAATGTCACATACCAACAGCAGACAGGAAATGCTTAGGGCTCACCCACATTGGTTACATTCTGACTGTCCGTGTGGTCACCGGAAGTAAAACCTAATTTCTCTTAAAAATATTAAAAGTAACATGTGCAAAGTATAACAGATAAAACAATTTTAGTATGTATGGGTAACTCTATTTATATATGTCTGTTTCACTTGAGGCTGTAACAAGTTATATAGTACCTGGTAGGTGGAACACAATTTCTTGTATATGCCATAATTACATCACAGAATTCTTAAAAGTGAACAGTACTTCATGCATACGCATATAAATAAGGTTCTAATAAATAAATTTGGCGATGACACTTTATAAAGGTTGTACTGAGCAGAGGCACATGCATTGCAATCATACACAGACAGATCTTAATATGCTGTTTAACAATGTCATACACATACACATACATATACACATATGTATCCACACATTCCTTCAAGAGATATTTTTGTTTTGTTTTGTTTTGTTTTGTTTTGGTCTTTTTGAGAAAGGGTCTCCTTGTAGCCTCAGCTGTCCTGGAACTCACTCTGTAGAACAGGCTGGCCTTGAACTCACAAAGATCCACCTGCCTCTGCCTTCCAAGTGCTAGGATTAAAGACCTTCAAGAGATTTTTATCTTAGTGGTTGTACTGAACAGTCACATGCATTGGGAAAAACACCTTTAGAAATATCATTTAAAACATGCGGTTCTGATTAATTGCACTGCCAAGGCTGAGATGACGTCTTGCACCTTTGGTTCTGAAACTATGAACTTATTGAAATACTTTAACAAGTGATGGAAAACAGAAATTATATAAAAGAAAGTATAAAAAAAAAATAAAAAAGGAAATAAGGGAAGAAAAAAAAGAAAAATAAAAAAGAAGGGGGGAAAAGATAATAATAAGAAAAAAAATAAAAAAAAAATAATAAACAAAAACAAATATTATATATATATATATATTTTTAGAAGAAACTGACATATTAAAGGTACTTAGGCTGTTTTATTGGAAGGGAAGTGACTGCAGGGGAAGCCAGTGCCACTGTCCACTGTCCAAGTACCAGGGATGAATGAAATCCAGGGGATTTTTTAAAATGGTCTCTAGTCAGAAGGATGGTGGGCACAGATAGAGAAAAAGGAAGGAAAAGCATATATATATATATAAAAAAAAAAAAAATCAGGTCTTCAGACATCTGGAAACAAGAAAAAAACTGGAAAAGAAAAAATTTTTAGTTGTAATACTTGTGGAAAAAAATAATTTGGACAGATAAGAAATAAAACCTTAGGGGCTGGAGAGATGGCCTAGCAGTTAAGAGCGCCAACCACCCTTACAGAGGACCCGGGTTTGATCCCCAGCACCCACATGGTGGCCGAGAACCGTCTGAAACTCCAATTCCAGGAGAACTCCAGTTCCAGGGGAATCCGACACCTTCTGACCTCCGCAGCGTTGCACGACACGGGTGCACACATTTGCATGCAGACAGTACATTCATACACATACAGAAATAAATAAAAAATTTAAAAAAAAGAAATAAAACCTTCAGATAAGCAGTGTAGAAACCTAAGAACCCAGGTTCAAATCAGGCCTTTGAAAAAAATTTAAGAGGCATGCCAAAAGTAAACTTAATTTAAATTTTGTTTTCCTGTTTGTGCACAACATAGAATAAAAGAAGTTTGAAGTGGCCACTTTGTTTTGACAAAAAACACACAGGAGAACATGGACACATGACAGTTACAAAGACACATTGAAGAAAGGTTATAACACACAGGTTGGAGAGACACATGACCTAACTGTATCCATTAACTCTGGACAATGGGAAAATCCCTTTTTTTTTTTTTTTAATCTAAAGTTGTCCATCATTGTTCAGGGCTGGGGAACCATTAATTGCAATTGTCACAGTTACACAGAATCACTTAGAGTTTAAGACATCTACTTAGGTGGAAACAGCCTGTGTGCCCATACTGTGCTTTGTAGCACAGGCTGTTTGTGTACGCCTGTGAAGCATAGTGGACAGGGTGGGCAGGAAAATCTGGCTAATTTAATGAGAATAAATTTAGTTAGTGGAAAAATAGGCTTGTATCCAGAAACAGACACAAAATGGATTTTTTTAATAAAATGGGGTTTACAAAGAAAAAAACCATAAAATGGAAAATGCCAAAATCTGAAATAATCCCTTAAAATTAGGCAAAAGTCTTGTAAACAAAATATAAAAAAAACAAAAAAAACAAAATAGTGTTTGTTAAAAAGCCAAATGATGTAAAAATCTCAAATAAAAGCCTGTAAATATTAACTATCCATACAAAAGTAAAAAATGAAAATTGATTATATTTTTAAAAGGATGAAAAACCAATAAAATCAAAACTTGGTTACTCTAAAACCCAAAAACCAAAATTGTGAAAGGATCAGAATATGCCATTAAATAAATTGCAAGAGAATTAGAATATAGAAATATAGAAATAGAAATAGAAGATGGCATTAGTTGTAAGCTCGGATGTAAATTTGGAGCTTCCTACCATGTGCAGACACAGCCTCAAGATGGCTGCTGAGGAGTGGGCATGGATTAGCATGGTTACCATGGAAACAGTCTGCAGCATTTCTGTTTGAATGTGGGGCAGGGAAAAAAGCCATGTGGTAGCAGGGCATGGCGGTGTGGTGCATGCTGGTGTCGGAGAGGGGGGAAAACCTCATGGCGGGGGTGGTGGGGGGTGCAGCGGGGCAGTGGGGAAGGCACAGTAAAAGAAAGAAGAAAAAAGACTGCAGAGAGGAGAGGAGAAAAGAGAGATCTGTAGGAAGGAAGGAAGGTTTTTTTTTAGCCTCTAAGCACCATCTGAGGACTAGGGTGCGTCCGCCTTAGTGTCAGGGGTGCTGGTCAGAGACCCCAGGTCTATGCGACCAATGTGGGGGTCTCTGAGACAGTCCATAAGCCTGTGTAAATCAGTGTTCTGAAATTCACAGGGGAGACCGGGAAGACGGGTCCAGATTCTGTCCCTAACATCCCAGTGGACAGCAATCTGGACAGAAAAATCGGATGACCCCTAATACACCGGTTCTCAGGGGTCCAAAAGGGGAAAGTGGAATGGGAGGCTAAAAAATGAAGGAAGAATCAGAGGGAAGACAGAGGCAGAGAGAGGAAAGGAGGGAGGGAGGGAGGGAGGGAGAGAGAGAGAGAGAGAAAGAGAGGCAGGAGTGAGGAGTAGTACCTCATGGTGAAATCAGGAAGCTGGTTGTCTGGAGAAATACACTGCAGCAAGAGGTCCTTCTCAGGGTGAGAGCTGGCGAGCGCTCTACCAGATCAAAAATGTTGGGCGAGCACTCCACATGATCGAAACGTCTCAAGCCCCGACCAAGTTCACAGGACCATAATGTTAGGTTATAAAAAGGCATGAACCCGAATAAAAAGCACATGAGGCTTAGGTCACTCCAGGAACATGCTTTACTTCCATGTGGGACTGCCAGCTTGAACTGCCTGCAGACACGTAGTGGGGGCCAGGGGCAGAAAGAGGGGCAGGACTGGGGGGGGCAGAGAGGCGAGAGAAGCAGAGAGATCGATGGCAGCTGGGGTCCACCCATTTATGCCTATGGGGCGGGACCTCAGGTACAGGGGAAGGAGTCAGAAGATTGACAGCTTTTGGAGGAAGTAGGCACCTGTGTGCCCATTGGGATTCTGGGAAGCCTAGACCTAACAGGCCTTGGTCCCATTTCATCATGACTTGAATCTTCTTAGGAAGACACTGAGCCTGATAGGTTGAGCCAGATATATATTTGATGATGATATGTATTTGTCTATGTGTGTGGGCAGTGCACAGTACTGTAAGGGAGCTCTAGGGTGAATGACCAGGATGTGTGTTAAATATAATGAAAAAGACAAGGAATGCACAATTAGTTTGTGAAAGGAAGCTGACACATAATTACCCTTCAGGATTAGAGCCTGTTAGAAGAGAGGCCTCCAGGCCATGATGGGGCCTTGAGGTGGGAGAACATTAAAAACATAAAGTCGTAATTTCTTTTTTTTTTTTTTTTTAGTTTTCTTTTTTTTGGTATTTTTGAGACAGGGTGTATTAGTCA
>VZQC01004335.1:104866-177285 GCA_009823505.1 Rhizomys pruinosus
TGACGGTTCCAGGGAATCAGAGTCCATTGTGGCAGGAAGCATGGTGGCTGGGGCTGGAGCAGCAAGCCAAGGGTCACATCTTGCAATGAGCACAGGAAGGAGAGAGAGAGAGAGAGAGAGAGAGAGAGAGAGAGAGAGAGAGAGAGAGAGACTGGAGACTGCAAGGCTTGTTAAACTCACTAAGCCTGCCCCCAATAACATACTTCCTCCAGCATGGCCACACTTCTAAGACCTTCAAGAACAGTGCCACCAACTGGAGACAAAAATGTCTGAATACTTAAAGCCTATGGGGGGACACTCTCATTTAAACCACCATACAGGGTCTCCCTTTAGTCCCAGCTGGCTTGAAGCTCACTGTGTAGACCAGGCTGGCCTTGAACTCATAGAGATCCACCTGCCTCTGCCTCCCAAGTCCTGAGATTAAAGGCATGCACCACCATGCCCGGCAAAGTCATAATTTCTTTGAGTGTCTAAGTGGCCCTAACTTGGCAGCCTGGCCTTGCTCAAGCCTTGTCAATATTGGTCAATCCTTAGACTGAAGGAGACTGTGGAGCCAGTCTGTTTCCTTTAGTGCTCTTCTTGAGAAAGTAATCTTAGGAAGAAGACCTTCAATCACTCAAGGACACCAGGCCCCAGCACTGAGTACACTCCTGCAGCTATATTCAGTAGAGTTCCTCTAAGATCCCTAACCTCCATTCTTCCTGGGGAAAGGCATCTACTCTTTGCTATGTTCCTTGAATAAGGAACATATTCCTTGCCTGTTGCAGGTCTGGCTCTGGCTCTTATTTCTAAACTCTAAACTCCATCTTTTTTCCCTTTCCAAAAATCTAACAATTAGGACCTTAAAGGAAATAAGTAGCTCCCCTTTAAAACCGGAAGAGGAATGCCAATTAATTGGTAGGAGAGAACAAATTAGACAGGAAGGGAGAGAAGGAAGGAGGAGGAGGAGGAGGAGGAGGAGGAGGAGGAGAGAGAGAGAGAGAGAGAGAGAGAGAGAGAGAGAGAGAGAGAGAGAGAGAATGAGAACAGGAGACCATGAGGGGCAGAGGAATCTCTTTTAGGAACATGCCCCCTCCCCCAGCAGGAAAGGAATAGCTGACTTTTATAACCTTTCAAGGGGTGGCGGGAAGTTTTTCATCATGTGATTTAGTTCAACATAGTATACATGACAAAGACCTTGGAAGAGCCAGTACTGGTTAGCACCATAAATTAGGAGCTATAATAACATATCACAGAACAACTTCTTAACTCTCCCAGGGACAGATGGCAAGGGGTGTGTCTTGATTTTTTTCAGGCTTCAGGATCTGGCCACTTGAGTGCCCCTGTTTTAAAGGGGCAGGCTCCTGTTCTAACAATGTGGCTATAATTTCTAGGTGTAATAGGTTTAAATTTTTATTTTAATTCAGGTGGGTGTAAAAAGTAAGAATTTTGACTATTTTTACTATTGAGTTTTTCTTTTTTTTAATTTTATTTATTTCTGTATGTGTATGAATGTACTGTCTGCATGCAAGTCTGTGCACCCGTGTTGTGCAACGCCGCGGAGTTCAGAAGAGAGTCTTGGATTCCCCTGGAACTGGAGTTCTCCTGGAATTGGAGCTTCAGACGGTTCTCGGCCACCATGTGGGTGCTGGGGATCGAACCCGGGTCCTCTGTAAGAGCAGTCGGCGCTCTTAACTGCTAGGCCATCTCTCCAGCCCACTATTGAGTTTTTCAAATAAAATTTATAGATAGTACTGGTCTATGGAATGTGGAATAACCTAAATCTGTGTTCTTCAGCCATGGCCACCATACTTGGCCCCCAAAATAAACTCCGTTATCTACCATTGAGGTGAAAGTTGTACTTTTTCATCAACTCTATCTTTTATTATTTTTATCTTATGTGTATGAGTGTATTGCCTACATGTGTGTAAGTGCACCTGTGTCACATGAAGTCAGATTTCTCTGGAACTGGAGTTATGGATTGTTGTTAGCCACAATGTGGGTGCTGGGAATTGAACCTGGGTCCTCTGCAAGAACAGCCAGTGCTCTTAAATGCTGAGCCATATCTCTACCCTCAACATCTGTCTTTTTTAAAACTGCTTTTTGGAAACCCTTCTTCTGAAAGCTCTCAGGGACATCAGGGATGGATCTATGTGTTTGACCAACATACTCTATCCCTTTTTGCCTCAGCCAACAAGTGATGAGACTGTGACCTACACTAACATGAAGTGACCTACTTGCGATAGTCACAGTGACTCACTAATTAGGTGTGTAATGGTTGGTGATGCCGTCACTAGCCTCATATCATCTTCTTTCTACTTTGGACAGCTGGATCTCTTTCTCACTCATTTCCCTAGCAATCCTTCAAACATGGAAGATAAAATTGGGCATAAAAAATATGCCTAGAAGCTGGGTGTGGTGGTGCACATCTTTTTCTCAACACTCTGGAGGCAGAGGCAGGCAGAGGCAGGCAGAGGCAGGCAGAGGCAGGCAGATCTCTGTGAGTTCAAGGCCAGCCTGGTCTACAGAGGGAGTTCCAGGCCAGCTGGGGCTACAGAGAGACTCTGTCTCAAAAACACCAAATATATATATATATATATATATATATATATATATATATATTTGCAGCTTAAGATGTAACCTCTTGGTTTCTGGCTCAGCCTGCTGCTTTACCTCCCCCACCATGATGGACTGTCTCTCTGGAACTGTAAGCCAAAATAAACTTTTTCTTCCATAAGTCACTTCTGGTCATTGTGGTTTATAAGCAACAAGTAATTGGTATAGAAGTTGGCACCAGAGTGGGCTGTTGCTATGAACCCAAGTCCTCTGTCAGAGCAGCCAGTGCTTTTAACCACTGAGCTATCTCTCTAGCTCCTCAGTTTGTCCCTTTTGAAATGTATACTCTATTAAGTGTATGGTGTAATTTTGGTTTTCTGACAAGGGGGTGCCAATGTGGAGCTTGGAGTGCAGGATGTTTATCAGTACTGTGATGGTATTGTTAATTGTCAGCTTGACAGAATGTAGAATCACCTGGAAGATGGGCCTCTGAGCCAACCTGTGGGGGAGGATTGTGATTTTGTTAATCGAGATGGGAGGGCCTGCCCACTGTGGGTGGCAACATTCCCTGGCTAGGACCCTGGACCTCTCAGTGGAGAAAGGGAAGTGATCAGCAGTGTACATTCATCACACTTTGCTTTCTGATTACAAATGCAATGTGACCAGCTGCCTCAAGACCCCACTGCCTTGAGTTCTCTGCCATGAAGAACTACACCATTGAACTGGGAGTTGAAATAAGCCCTTTCTTCCTCAAGTTGTTTCCGTCAGAGGATTTTATCACAGCAACAGAAGAGAAAATGCTACACTCGAGGTGGCTCACACCTATAATACCAGCACTTGAGAAGTAGAGGCAGGAGGACCAGGAGTTCAAGATCAGCCTTTGATACATAAAGAATTCATGACCACCAGATTGAAGTACATGAGATGCTAGCTCAAAAAAAAAAAACAACCCACAAAACCAACAACAATCCCCCAAATAAGATCAGTACCTGTGGTGGAAGGAAAGAGTGCAGGATTGGGCTTATGAAGAAGCCCGTCTGTGACCAGAGCCTGAGAAAACATTGGTTTCCTCTGGTGACCTAGGAAGCTGACATGGCTTGTCAGAGCAGCTGAAGATTGGGTGGTGATGACCTTAATACTCCTGCTTTGATCAGATGTTAGTTGCAGAAAGGCATCTAGGAAGGCTCTTAACTTGGGTCAGGCAGCTCTGTGTGGTAGTCCCTGGCAGAGCTGCCAGCTTGGGGAACAAATCCTTGAAGGGAGACGCAGTTGCCTTGTCTCAACTATGACATAACTTTTCCCACCTCTACGCTTTGTTGAGAGTGTGGATGGGTATGAAATTCCTTCAAAATTTAGAGGTACAGGGCTGGAGGAATGGCTCAGGGTTATGGTGGCTCAGAGTCCTTTGCTGCTCCTCCAGAAGTCCTGAGTTCAGTTCCCAGAAGCCACAGTGGGTAGCTCACAACCTGTAACTTCAGATCCAGGGGATTAGACATTCTCTTTTGACTTCCACAGGCATGTATGCATGTGGCATGCATTCACCAAGACAGACACAGGTACACACATGCTCTCTCTCTCTCTCTCTCTCTCTCTCTCTCTCTCTCTCTCCCTCTCAATACAAATAATGAAAATCTTAAAAAAATAATTTAGGGAACTGGAAAGATGGCTCAGCAATTAAGAGCACTGACTGCTTTTGCAGAGGACCTGGGTTCAATTCCCAGCACCCACATGGTGGCTAACAACCATCCAGTTTCAGAAGATCTAACACCCTCTTCTGACCTTGGAGGGCATTGCACAGCAGAGATACACATACACTCATACACATAAAAAAATAAATAAAATAAAAATAATTTAGAGGTAGGAACATTCTTTTTCAGACAAGTCTTCGACAGCTTCCCTTCCAGGCACCCCTTTCTAAATCAAGTCTATGTTTTCCCTTTTAGTTTCTTAGTATTCAAAGGCAATTTTAAAGTGATACACATGGTGTAATTATGATTTTTTAAGTATCAGAACCTAGCAGACCATATCCTAAATAAGTTGAAAGCAGCTACTTCTGGAGAACAGAAATGGGAAGTGGATGAGGTTGGGACCTGGGATGTTGTTTTCAACCAACTGGGATACTTTTTATAGTAAAAAGAGACAGTGTTAATTTCTTTAGGATAATTGGCTAAATTATGACCTACTCCCCTGCCCCCCAACTTCCTACATTGAAGCCCCAAGTCCACCAGTGCAACTGATGTCTTGAGACAGGGTCTTGAAAAGACAGTGGTCTAAATGGATGGGGACACTGATCCTAAAGAAGGGGGACAGCAATAGTAAAAAGTGAGCATGAGAATGAAAGGCAGAGAGAGAGCTATCTCAGTGTACATGTGGCAAGGAAAGGCCGTGTGAGGTTCAGTGAGAAGAGAAGCTGTCCACATTAGCCGGCCAGAGCACGCTTAACAGAACCTGACCGTCCTGGGATCCCGATCTCAGGTTTCCAGTTTCTAGAATTGTGAGAAAGTAAATTCCTGTTGTTCAAGCCACCCTGTCTATAGTAGGACTAGATGACCCCAGCAGACTACCGCAGTTGTAACTGTTCCCAGAAAAGGGGATGTTAGGGCGGGGCATGGTGGCAGGTGCCTTTAATCCCAGCACTCAGGAGGCAGAGAGAGGCGAATTTCTGTGAGATTGAGGCTAGCCTCGTCCACATGGTGAGTTCCAGGTCTGCTGTGACTGTAGAGAGACCCTGTCTCAAAGAAAAACAAGACCAAACAAAAAGAAAACTAGAAATTAGAAATCTTCAAATACTGTTTTTCTTTCATTTATTTTTTTGTTTTATGTGTACGAGTGTTATGCCTGCATATATGTAAGTACACCCATGCCATGTCGTGCCCATGGAGGACAGAGGAGGGTGTCAGATCCCCTAGAACTGGAGTTACAGACAGTCGTTGGCCACTATGTGTGGGTACGGGATTTGAACCCTGGTCTTCTTCAAGAAGAGCCAATGTTCTTTTTTTGTTTTTTGTTTTTTTTGTTTTTTTCGAGACAGGGTCTCCCTGTAGCCCCAGCTGTCCTGGAACTCACCTTGTAGACCAGGCTGGCCTTGAACTCACAAAGATCCGCCTGTCTCTGCCTCCCAAGTGCTAGGATTAAAGGCGTGTGCCACCACGCCTGGCCAAAGAGCCAATGTTCTTAACCGCTGAGCCATCTCTCCTTCCTCTTCCTCCTCCTCCTCTTCCTCCTCCTTTTTTTTAAAAAAACATTTTGTGTGTGTGTGTGTGTGTGTTTGTGTGACAGTGTTCATGAGGAGGTCTGACAACAGCTTGCAGTAGCTGGCTTACTCCTTCTACCATTTGGTTACTGGGGATTGAACTCAGGCTGTCAGGCTTGGTGCTAAGCAACTTTACTGTCTGAGCCATCTTGCCAGTCCCAGTCCTCATTTTTTTAAATTAACACATATTAAATGTACAAAATAATAAGTCTCGTAATGATATTTTCATGTAGATATGTACTTTGATCACATACTTGCATCTTTATTATGTCTGGTGTCAGTCTACAGGCCCAGTTTTTGAAGTGGATTATTCTTCGTAGTAAGAGGTGAGCCTTCTACCCTGTCTCGCCTATCTACCCTGTTTCCATATCTCTGCTCTCTTTTTATTTTATTAGAGTGAATGGTGTGCACAGATATGGGAAGTGGTGAGCACAGATTTAGATTAAGGCATAACACTTCAGAAAGGAAATGATTTAGGGTGGTGGGTAAGGCCCTGCAGGGTAAAAACTGTATGAGGTTTGACTGACAGGTGAGAGCCCCGTGCATCAGAGAAGTCAGCCACTTAGGTGATGTATAGCCCCTGGCTCCCTGCTGGCTTCATCGTTGCTCCTCCAGCCTGCCACCTTGCCGTCTTGCTGTCCTATAATGTAGGACGTGGCCAAGACTGACAGGGAGAGGAGGTTAAAGGAGCAGTATTTAAAATGTCACCCACTCAGACTAAAATCCTAGTGGCGTATTTTACCATGACGTGTTTTAGTTAACGAGAGTGGAGAAGTGAAGAGGTTGTGGTTTCTAATCAAAGGAAGGAATGCCTTAGTTACTGAAGTGCAAATGGCTTCGTTGAGATAGAAACAACATTGATTAGGTCACAGAGATAAATTAAGAAGATAGTGAAAACATGCGTGCCACAATTAGATCTATTGTTAGCTTGTGGAAAGAAAGTATGTATAGCAGATAACAATTCTAGAGTAAATAGCTTAGCATTTGCTAGCTCTGTGAGTTCAGCGACAATCTTATTGTATAATAAATGCCACCTTTGCATTGAACTGCAGATATTTTAATGTAGAGCAACCCTGCTTGCACTCAGGGGGTGCCAGCCCAATTTTCTGGAGGACACACTGGTTCCTGGTGCTAATATGTAGCCCTTAATTCATAGCTAGACTCATGCTTCAAAAAGGTTGTTTACTTTCACCTTGTATAAACTATTGAATTGAGGCAACTGTATGTAAGTTTAAACTTTAAAAAAGACTTAAATGTGACAGCAGAGCATTATGGATACAACATGCTGCAGCATATGAAGCAAGGACTTATGGAGTTTTTCTTGCTTTGGAGATTGTTGTCCTTTTGGTTTAAAGAATTTAAAATATAGATGTGGAGTGTTTCCTGCCCTCTAGTGGTTAAAAGTAATTTTTCAATATTGGCTTCATTTCAGTGCTTTAAATTACTAGGGAAAAGCTACGTGGTATTTTTCAAAGTGTGAAAATCATTGCTGTAGCTAATTACTTTCATTGTATATTTTATGAAAGAGGAATGATAGATTATTCTTTATTAGCCACACTATACCAATGCCTAGAAATCTGGGCAAGAAGTAAAAGTAAATTTTGTGATTTTTTTTTCCTTCAGGATTAAAATAATATTTCTCTACTTCTGCAAAGAGAATGTTAATTTGACATAAATTTAGTTATAATTTAATTTCACTACTGAGTTTAATAGTGACTTTCCTGCTTGGCTTCTTTCATATTTTAGTTCCTATATTTAGGATGAGGATATGGATAATAATTCTTCCTATTTCCATAGCTGCACTTAGGTTCTATGTAGAACATTCCATGAGGAACTTTTTTATTAGTTATTGTTGGAAATCCCTTGGCTGCTTTCTACCACCTATTCTCAGACATCAAACAGAAAGTTAAAAATTGTACTGACTTTACTATAAAAACAGACCAAGGAAACATAAGTAGTAAAGCTGAGTTATCAGGAAGACTGTGAATGAGCTCTGAAGTTCAAGGAAAACTATTATAAAATAGCAGTAATTGGGTTTGGGGAGATGGCTCAGTGGTTAAGAGCACTGATTGCTCTAGCAGAGGGTCAGGGTTTTGTTCCCAGCATCCACATGGCATCTAACAAACTGTCCTTAACTCCAATTCAATGGGATCCGATACCCTCTTCTGGCCTCTGCAAGTTACTGCATGACACAGTGCACGTACATGCAGGCAAAGCACTCATACATGTAAAAAAAATTAAATTAAAAAAATGAAAATTGCTGGGTGTGGTGGCGCACGCCTTTAATGCTAGCACTCAGGAGGCAGAGGCAGGCAGATCTCTGTGAGTTCAAGGCCAGCCTGGTCTACAGAGAGAGTTCCAGGCCAGCTGGGACTTAAAGGGAGACCCTGTCTCAAAAATATCAAAAAAAANAAAAAAAAAAAAAAAAAAAAAAAAAAAAAAAGAAAAGAAAACTATTGGTCATTTTCCATCTCTTAGGAGAGTTATAGTAATCAAACTCTTCATTTTTAGAAATATTATGAAATGTGTCTTCATATCTGATTGCTCACAGAAATCTTCATTCTCCTGGTTTTTCTCAGTCAGCACTGAGTTATGGCCCTGGGTAATCAGAGCCAGTGAGATGATAAAAGAGGAGGGGAGATGCTAAGCAACAACTAATGGACTCCTTTGAGACATGCTTAAAGGCTACTGCCTTTATATAGAAAAAAATGTTCAGGTGAAAAGTTTTTAACATTTCAAGCCAGGTATAGTGGCCCATGCCTTTAATCTCAACACTTGAGAGACAGAGGCAGGCAGATCTCTTTGAGATTGAGGTCAGCCTGGTCTACGTAGTGAGTTCTGGGCTAGCTGGGGGTATAGGGAGATCCTGTCTCAAACTATAACAGCAGCAACAACAACAAAATATTTCAAAATGCAAGGAAAAAAACCTCCAAAAAAAATACAGCAGTGAATGACATATGAGACAGCTAATAAACATTCCAGGAATGGAGTCGATTAATAAATGGTTAGTTCAGATAAACACTGGATATAATGAAGAAGATAAATGCTTCCCAGGTACTATTTCCTAACTGAACCTTACTGAGCACTGAGCTCCACACATCTGTCTAGGAAAAAGGGGGGAAGGGTTACCACACTTTATGCTAATAGGTCAGGGCACACTTCTGATTTATTTTAATTGCTTTACTTCCTTGTCCCATTTCCTGAATAAGATCTGTAACCTACTGCAAATCACCCAGGAAGTGTAAGAGCTATCTAGGTAGAAACTAACTCTACCTGTCAGTACCCAGGTTTTCCTGCCACTTTCTAGACCAGTTCTACCACTGAAGCAGAAATCGGAAGCTGAGCATCGTCTAAAAGATCACTTTGCGCCCTAGGGAGACAGTTTAGTCAGTAAAGCGCTTGCCTTGACGCCCCCAGCAATGTAACAAAAGCAGGGCATGGTGGCCCACCTTGTGTTCTTGGTGCTGGAAGTCACCACCACCTCTTAACTCTTGCATTTTGTGCACCCATACACTCAGGACAACGTGAAGGTCTGCCACTGTGTGAGTGGTACCTGGACCTACTTGACCATGGCTGCAGCCACAGAGCACTGCTGCCTAAGGCTACCCTGAACGGGGAGTCTATGGAGGGCACCCCGGGGCCCTTTCCTGAGACCGCAGCCATCCAGGTTTCCCAGACACCCTTGAGGCCTTTTCCAACTGTTGTGGTGCGAAGTTCCAGCTCCTAAACATCTCCCTACACACATTTTCTTCATTCCTTTCCCGTCTAAGCTGCAGGTTTTCCAAGTCTTTTCCCTTTGCTGCCTTTTGGTCCCCGTCCCACTGTACCTCTGAATGAAGTGACTGATAGCACTCGTGCCATAGGTACATGCTTTGCTGTTTTGAAATTTCTTCCATCACTTACAAATTTGGGTTTCCATAGTCTTTGGACACTGTGTCATCAAGTTCTTTATCACTGTGCAGTGAGAATGACCTTCAATCTAATTTCCAATAGAATCTTCATTTACACTTACAGTTAGTTCCACAACGCCCCATCTTATGAGCTATTAACAGATTCCTCCATCCCCGTCCTCTTATAGCATTCTTGGTTTCTCTAGCTCTTCCAAACACTTCCAACCTCTGCCTGTCACTTGATTATAAATCTGCCTCCATGTTTCTAAGTACAGTTAGTAGTGTCAATTCCTGCCTCCATGTTTCTAAGTACAGTTAGTAGTGTCAATTCCTCAGGGTACTAATTTTATGTATTAGTTTGTTTTCTGTTACTATAACAAATATGAGGCTGACTACTTTATAAAGAAAATAAGTCATAGTTCTGGAGTCTCAAAAGTATGGAACCAGTATCAGCTTGGCTCTGGTGAGGACCTCATGGTAGATGATATGTGTGTTAGCTTTCTCTTCTTGTGACAGAATTACTTTGAGTAAAAATTTGAAAGGAGGAGAAAAATTTTATTTTGACCCACAGTTCAGAGGTTTTAGCCCATTCATAGCTGGCTCCATTAATTTCAGGCTGTCGTCGGAGCACCATGGTGGGGAGCTGGTGATGGAGCAGAGCTCCTCAACACGTGGAGGCTGGTAAGCAGAGGGTGAGAGGAAGAGATTGAGGTGAGCTGTGCCTTCCAAAGGCGCAGCCTCAGTGATAAACATAGTCCCTTCCTAAAGGCCATTCAGCTACAAACTCACAAATGGATTAATTCGTTGATGAGGTAAGGGCCCTCATGATCCAGTCGCTGCTCAAATTAGGGACCAAGCCTTGCACACATGCATTTTGGGGGAGCATTTCAGAACCTGACCATAACGACATAGAATGGCAGGAGCCTATCTGCAGGAGTGAGAGATCAGGCGAGGCAGGAAGCCAGAGATGGCGGTGCTCCTAGTACCGCCCCCAACACCCTGGTCCACTGCTTGAAGGTGTCACATCTCCAACACATGGAGCCTTGAAGGACATACTCAAATCATTTCTAAATCTTAGCATCTAACCTGGCACTCTGTGAGACTGCAGGGGTCAAAGGTCCACAAAGCCCCCTCGGGATGCGCAAGCACTGGCAGCAGACGAGGGGCCTGGAACGCGGCCTGAAACCGGACCTGGAACCGGGCCTGCTGCAGTTCCTGTCTCCCTGGAGCCCAAGTGCTGTGATCTGGGTCTATGTCTTCTTCAGAGCTTCATGTGCTACGTGTCTGGTGCTAGTTTTGGAGTGTTGTAGAGGGTAACAGGGAACATGGCCTTTGGAAGGGGCAACTCTCATTTTCTGTGATTAATAAAAAAAGCATAAAACTGGAAACCTTACAAAGAAAAGAGATTTATTTAACTCAGTTTGGGAGGTTCAAGAACATAGTGCTGTCACCTGCTCCGCTCTGGTGAGGCCTCAGGCACATGGCACCACGTGGTGGAACACATGTGAGGGTGGGAAGTAGTGCGTGCAGGAGGCACTCAGGAAGCCAGGCTCACTCTGGGCAGCTGAGTCTGGCAAGAACCCATCTGAGCCCACGAGACCTGCCCTAAAACCTTACAGCAACGTACAAACAAAAACAAAGTCACCAGGAGGCATTTAGAATAGTAGCAATTAAATAATAACCAGGTATGGTAGTGCATGCCTTTAATCCCAGCCCTGGGGAAGCAGAGACAGGCAGATCTCTGTGAGTTCAAAGCCCACCTGGTCTACCTGGTGAGTTCCAGGCTAGCTGGGGCTATGGGAGACCCCGTCTCAAAAAAAACAAAACAAAACAAAACCCCCAAGAAATTAAATAGAAAGCAAGTGATAAAAAGGGTACTTATGGAGTGAATTGATGGCACCGTGGTCCCCAGTTAAACGGTGAAGTTCTCAGATCTCTCCAGCTCTAGTAGATTCCACATGGTGCTGCGTGACAAGCGAGAGCGGGAACCATTGATTTCTGCAGCCCTGATGTTCTTGGAGTTCTGGTGTAGGGAGGAGGGGAGGTTGTAAGGCATTTCCTGGTCTTGCAGGTCTGGTGTAGCCCATAATTTTACACCTCAGGTGACTACTGGGAAGGTGGCTGAGCTTTTCTTTCTGGCAAGAAGTGGACATGGGAGAACAAATAAGAGTCAGTAGGAATACATCAAGCAGTGTCTAGGCCTCCCAGGTCAGAATGTAGGTAGTATGAAAGGCTCTGCCCAGCACCTTGAATAACTCACTGGTAGAAGTAGGAGTTTATAGAAAACATGAACAACAGCCGGGCGTGGTGGCGCACGCCTTTAATCCTAGCACTTGGGAGGCAGAGGCAGGCGGATCTTTGTGAGTTCAAGGCCAGCCTGGTCTACAATGTGAGTTCCAGGACAGCTGGGGCTACAGGGAGACCCTGTCTTGAAAAGACCAAAAAAAAAAAAAAAAAAAAAAGAAAACATGAACAACAGACAACTACTCTTTTTTAATTTTAATAGACTTTCTGTGAATTTCGTATAATGCATCTTATTCATGTCTAGACCCCTTTCCATCTGTACCTTCCAGTGCCT
Source organism: Rhizomys pruinosus (assembly GCA_009823505.1). Classification (NCBI taxonomy): domain Eukaryota; kingdom Metazoa; phylum Chordata; class Mammalia; order Rodentia; family Spalacidae; genus Rhizomys; species Rhizomys pruinosus. The sequence goes on from VZQC01004335.1 coordinate 117,123, forward strand.
CCCTCCACCGGTTTTCATACATTTTGGTAGGTATGTTAAAGGCCTATTAAGCCAACTTTCTGCCCCCAACTGTCTCTCCATGTGTCGATCCACTAGAGCCTGGTCAGCCTGTCTAGTGTCACTCCCTTAAAGAAAACCAACTCTTCCTCTCTCAGCAGTCAGTTGCTAAAAGTTCCTCACTAAGTGGGGCTTCTTACCCGCTTCCTCCATTCTGTGATGGGTTTTATCTAGTTTGAACTTGCATGGAGAACTCTGGCCTCTGAGTTTCCATCGCTTTGCATATCCAAACACTTTGGAGAAGAAGGAGGGGAGACCATTTTCTAGAGGCTTACCATTTCTCCTCCTACCACCCCATGGCTGAGGTGAGGGGGCTAGGCAGAGAGAAAGCAGAACTTGTTCCTTTCTCACTTCAGACCCTGTAGGGCCTAGCTGGTGGACAGGGAGGGGACAGTTCACCATGGCTATGAGGTTGGCATCTTCAACCCCACTTGCCAGAGTTTTCTAATATCGAGAAGTGCCCAAGGAGGTTATGATTTACCTAGGGTATCATTAAGGGATCTCAACCCAGCAGGGGTGAGAGTCATAAAGCCCAGCTGATGCATGATGGGAGAAAAGTAAAACCATTTCCTCTGTGCCACCAGAGGAGTTGAGGCTATTCAATATACTAGTTATAACTGATGAAGGGCTTCATATTCCTAGGACCAAAGTTAAGTCACTGTATGTTTCTGTTTGGGTGTACTGAATTTATGAATAGTTGAAGAGTGGAACTGAATTTGAATAGTTGAAAAGTGGACAGATTTTTTTTCATTATATTAAAAGCTCAAAATGTTAAACCAGGAGCAAATAAACACATCAGAGGCCTATTGTTAGTGCTTGCCTGCGCACAGAGATGCAACCGATGTAGCCACCCCATGTGGGGATCAAACCCGGGTCCTCTGCAAGAGCAGTCGGTGCTCTCCTGTACTTGTAGATGCAAACCACCCCTGCTGGATAAAAGGGAAGAAAAGGGGGAGGAGCCACCAGCAGCTTCTCGTGGGAGCTGGCGCAAAACTCAGCATGCCAGCTGGCTGTGGGAACGTCTGCCCCACAGTCAGGTCTGGACCAGCTATCTAACTGACAGAGACCCTTGGCCTTGGGGAGTCGGTCGCCACCCCGTTATGGCTGCATAAATTCCACCTGCTGGTGAATGACAACACCCGGAGACAGAATCCTCAGACTGGTGACCTCCTGCACGCCTTTTCCCAGTCAAAACCCCTCCAGCATGATGCTCCTTTCCCAGGTTGGTAGTCTGACAGAAAGATTTTTCCAACCAATTCCCTGCTAGCACTCAACACTCAACACAAGCCTGATGGGTTAAACCTGCACACACGTGGAAATAATGGATCCGGTAATGGAGATGTGATTTATTGTTTTCAGCCCATCCTTTATATAAACAGAATGATGTCACTTCTCTCAGCCAATCCTAGACCTCTGCATCACAGCCCCTGTATACCTCACTCACTATTGTTCCGCCCTGGTATCATGTGCTTGGGTCACAAAAGTGAGTTGATTCAAGCCATTCTCACCTAGGGGCAGAGTCAGGTAAGAAGGACAGGCAGGTAATTTAAGACAGTGCAGCCACAGGTGGCCTGCCTCTACCTACAAGAGGCCCATTTCTGAATAGATACAAGAGACATTAAGAGGCACCTCAGAGCTATCGCTGTATCCCACCATAATCTAAGGGTTTCACTTATAAAATTCTGTGGAGAGATGTCGGATTTTTTTCTTCTTTTTTGGTCTTTTTTGAGACAGGGTCTCCCTGTAACCCCAGCTGTCCTGGAACTCGCTATGTAGATCAGGCTGGCCTTGAACTCACAAAGATCCACCTGCCTCTGCCTCCCAAGTTCTAGGATTAAAGGCATGCACCACCACACCTGGTGAGAGATGTCAGGTTTTTTTTTTAAGTTCTTTTTTTAAAATTTATTTTTGTATGTGTATGAATGTACTGTCTGCATGTAGGTTTGTGCACCCGTGTCGTGCTATGCCGCGGAGGTCAGAAGAGGGTCTCGGATTCCCCTGGAACTGGAGTTCTCCTGGAATTGGAGTTACGGACGGTTCTTAGCCGCCATGTGGGTGCTGGGGATCGAACCTGGGTCCTCTGCAAGAGCAGTCGGTGCTCTTAACCGCTAGGCTATCTCTCCAGCCCTGAGATGTCAGGTTTTAAACTTCAGTTTATCACCGACTAAAAATTGAACAGTGATAGCACTTGGGAGGCAGAGGCAGGTGGATCTTTGTGAGTTCAAGGCCAGCCTGGTCTACAGAGTGAGTTCCAGGCCGAGCTTTTTAATAACCAAACAGCATATTACAAAAAAATTAATTCGTGGCATTTTATTGGGATCCTGTGTAATGTATAATCCTTTTCATCTTCTTAATTTTGTTTGACATTTTGAAAATACTATGCCTAGTAGTCCTTTGTCTGAATTTTTAAAACAGCGCGACATGTATTGATTCTTTTTTTTTTTAGCTTCACTCGAAAAACTGACGTAAGCACCAAAAACCAAAATATTTCTTGTTTGAGCTCAGAGAAATAATGCACACTGTTTGTTGGGACTTCTTATGAACTATTCCTCAATCTCACTAATTCGGAAAGCTGTTCATATACGGACAGTTATTTTTTGACAGTTAATGAATGTGCAAAACACAACACTGCTGTCCCCCCAGAATGAATTAACAGATTCCTTTAACATGCATTTTTTAGTTATTCACTCAATTAATACACTAGTAATTATAAAATGAGTGGAATGGATTTTCACTGTTACAAGCAACTTTCTTTTGTTTTTGAACAGTATAAAAACACGACTATTTCTTTTCTTGTAGACACTGGGATGTACATTAACTTAACTCAATTTTGGATTTGGAAAAAATGGAAATTATTTCATTAAAACGATTCATTTTATTGACTTTAGCCACTTCAAGCTTGTTAACATCAAATATCTTTTGTACAGATGAATTAACGATCCCCCATTTTCACAGCAAAGAAAATTATGGCAAATAATCGAGTAAGGTTTTAAAATCCCTAATAGCTAAGAGAACGACAGACAGAGAGACGAGAGAGAGAACCAGAGAGAGACAAGAGAGACACAGGCAGCAGAGAGATTGTCCTGAATCTAATCCTTTTTAAGTAGTAGTAGTTACGATTAGTTGTGCTTTGGTTTTTATTTTGTGTTTTTGTTTTTGTCAAATTTTAGCTTTCCTTTGACAGTATGTGAGGCACTTCTGTGTTATTTAGCACAATATTAAATGGCCTGGCCTCTCTACTGATGAGTGCAGTATACTTAGAACATGAAACTTAGCTAGGACAAGGTGCATTGTTACAGTTGTCAATAGACTCAGAGGTGTATATTTGTTATAAATTAGTAGAAATAAGATCTGGATACCTTTCAACTGGAATCATATTAAATGTGCATGAAGGAGCACAGCATTTATGTTTTCTATAAACTGGTAAGTTTGGAGTCTCTTTAAATCTAGGTAAAATGTTGATCCCTAAATGGTAGAACTGCAAGTCATCATCTTTTTTTCTTCTTAAGTGCTTACATATTTTACAAAGTTTCTGGTTAGTATGTATTACTCACTTTACGACGAGTTATAATAAGTAAAACAATTATTTAAACATTATCATGTGGACAACTTTCAAAGTAAAATGAAATAGTCACTGTATTTATGAGAGTCCATGAAGTTGGTATGCTTGAGGTACAGTAACTCACAAATCAATTTGGTTTCTTGACTAAAAATGTATCTCATATTCTATTTAGAGAACAACTGGTTTCTTGAAACGTGTTTTTCAGACAGAACTCTGTATATGAAGGAAATAAAGAAATTCAATGACACTGCCCAGAACCACACCCCAGATCAGGCTGGCAGTGTCTCTGTGAGCCACTTGGCTTTTAAAGAGGACTGGGGGGGGGGGAAGCATGGAAAGAGGAATGGACTTAAATCTAAAGAATATAATAAAATAAAAATATTAAATAAAAATAAAAACTTAAAAAGAGATAACTGTAATAAAATAAACTTTTCTCTATTTCACATTCTTCAGATATTCCTGCTGCTCCAACATATTGGCTGTACTCACTATATATATTATATAATATTTTATAGTTGTCTTACAATAGTCAAGGGACAAAGAAATTAGATTGCTTTAAGAAACTTAATACAAATTATTTATTAAAAATTCCGCATATAAGAATGCAAACTTTGTTTATAGCTACAACTAGTCTGCAGATTAAAGTCTGATTTAAGTTAATTTAGGATTTTAAATCTATGGCTTATAATAATAAATTATTTATAATACCACTTCTAACTATAGCCTAGAGGAACCCCAAAAGGGGAAAAAGAAAGGAGTATCAATTTTCAAGAACTAAAAGACTGGGGGCCAAAAATGTCATTAAGACAAGTACAGCCATGGCCAACAAAATGCCACACTCAGCCGCCAACCTACCTCTGAGATTCGGGAGGAGCATGGGAGACGGAAGAAGGCCTGGAGCAGCCAGCCTGCCTCTGAGATTTGGAAGAAACATGGAAGCAAGTATCTTGAGTCGTGTTTCCAACCTGCCCCAGAGGTTTGGGAGAACGACAAGAGGCAGAAGTGTTGCCGGGATACTAAGTCATCTGCTCCATCAGTCCCCACACCCACTGCCTGTTGCTGGGCTGCTCTACTGCATAACCTGCCAGCAGCAAGAGACCAAAGATCCTGGCCGACAGCAGTCAAGGTAAAGCAAAAAGCTACTCAAGAGCCTGGGCAGAGACTTTAAAATGTCTGTTACATGTTGTCAAAATAGAGTTCTAAGAAACTTAGCTTCTTAGAAGGAGAACAGCAACAAAGAGAAGTGAATGCCCACATTCAGATTGTACTAAGCATGTGGGAAGGAGGTGGGATCCCTAAGACACTCCTGGGCATCAATCTCATTATCAATCCATAAACCATACCCTAAGTCCATGCAATGATAAGATTATAGTACCTAAGCCCATCAATATTCAATCTAGCATAAAGGTCTAAAGGATACCACCATCTCAACCAAGATCTCAAATGTAGGACTTTTCCCTAAAAAAAATTTGGGGTGGTGCTGGAACAAACCCAGGGCCCATGGAACATAGACAGTGCTCTACCACTAAGCTATAACCCCTCTTGCCCAACTTTTAATCAAAGTTGTATCTTTTCTCTGGATCTCAATTTACAAATAAATCCTTCTGTAATCATTAGTTGTATTAAATTTTTATTATCCACTATGATAAATCAGAATGTCAATTACTACAAAAGATTTGAAATGTTATTTTCTAATAGAAACTATTAAGAAAAATTAGGTTTTTACATACAGCAGAATGTAAAACTTTACTCAAGTCCTGAAGGAAGTAGAGTTGAAACTATGACATGGTTTTAGAATATTCCTAGTTTATTGTTTACATATTTGTCCTCATTTGGCTTATATGTTTAAGGATCATCACCTTGTAATAGGATTTCATTTCTATAAATCCCGTAGTTTTTGCCTACTGCCCTACTCCAGTGTCTAGACCTGTCACGGCCCCATACAAGTGCTTGGTACTTGACAGAATGAGTGAATGTTATGAGAGGCACTAATAAGAGCTACTGAGGATGAATCTGTGGGAGGGAACCCAGCAATGCTTCATAACCATCCTTGGAAAGTCAGCTCTACCCTGAACACTGAGAGACTGCAGGAGAGAGGTCATGTCCAGAACAAAGGCAGAGGGTGAACAGAGGCACTGAAGCAGGTGAACCAAGAAGAGCTGAGGTTCCTTTTTTGGCAAGAGCAAAAGAGCGCTAAGGGGTTAGGACAAAGGCAAAGTGAATAGAGGGAGATCGGAATGCAGACACCCAGGCCTAGACACAGATCAGGGCTCAGTCATCGGGAGAATCGCTGTCTTCTGCCTGCCAAAGCTCAGGATATAATAGGAGAGTAGACTTGGACACACTGACCAGGCATGTGTGGTAGGCGGGAGAGAGTCAAGTTTTAAGCCTATGTTTTCTGTCACAAATTCAGCTCCATCAATATCTCATTCATTTCAAGTGCAACCCAATTCAGCTGAAGTGTAAAAAAACGCAAATTAGGAAGAAGAGGTATATTTTTATGTTTTTGCTTGCTAGTGCTCTGATGGATGAGAACACTGTCTTACTTACATTTAAGGAGACAAGCATTCAAGGAGATAGATGATGCAGAAGGGAAACAAGAAAAATAAGAAACTGGAACCTGTTCCTCAAGATGCTGAGAAGCATCGACAAACAGCTCCGTGACAAGGAAGAGTGGGTGCGCACCCTTGAAGAACTGCACATAGTGATGGTTGTTCCTGTCAGTTCAGTCTATATTGAAAGCTATTAACTAAAGAATATGTGTAATATAAGTTGAAATAACTTTTGTCTGAATAAAACAGCATTGTACATACTTAAGAAGCCTGTCTGATGAAGGAGAGCAAAGGAGAATGGGACAAAATGAGAAGGGAGGGAGGGAGGGAGGGAGGGAGAAAAGGAGAGAGAAAGTGGAACTGAAGCTACAATCCTACATAATGTAAAATTACACATTCCGCCCTTCCTCTGTGTGCCCCCTGTTCAGCACTGGGCACCTTGACCTCTGTCTCATTGGGTGTGTGGGAGGGAGCCACCTGAGCTCAGCCATCCAGTTCAGCCATGCAGCCACTGACAGCCAGGGTCTGATTGCGGGTGGGTGGACCTCCTTACTCTATTTATTTGATAAAGAAAAGTCTCCCAGGACGCAGAGGAGACAGTCTAGGCTGCCAGCCTGTGACTCTGGCCTCCAAGTGAAGGTACGAGGCAGGCCCAGGAACACCTGGCAGAGCCCCTGCCAACCCTTCAAGCCTGTCTCTGCAGTCCATATTCCCATTCCTTTCAGGTCTGCAGAGACCCAGCAGATAGCCTCACTCTTCCAAGGTCAACCCTAGGTCTGATGGCATTTCTGGCAACATGGATAAGAGGAGGTTGGTTCTGCCTTCAGTGGTATCTCACACTGAAAGAAGCCTTATTGTAAATGAAAAACAAAATGGAAAGTCACAAATAAGTTTTTATAAAGACATACTTTTTGCACTACATGGAGAATTTTTCTACATGTCAGTAATGAAATTTCCCGATCTGCACACACCACACACACACACACACACACACACACACACACACACATCGTGCACAGATACACATAATAAAAAACTGGAGAGCTTTGGCTCAGTGGTTAAGACACCGGCTGCCTTGCAGAGGGCCTGTTTTCATTTCCCAGCACTACCTGGCAACTAACTTCAGTTCCAAGAGATCTGATGCCCTCTTCTGGTCTCTACGGGCATTGCATGACCTACATACAATGCAGGCAAAATTACATATAGCAGAAAAATAAAAAATAATTTATAATTAAATAGATGGTCCGACCAGGAATGATGAAAGTTAATAATTTAAGAGGATATGCATGGTGATGAGTGAATGAACAACGGATATACAGTCAACAGTAACCGCCCATGGCTTTAAAACAGCCGCTTGTCTCATTTCACTTGTTCCATTTTTTTATTTTTTTTTTTTTTTTTTTGTCTTTGTTCGAGACAAGGGTCTCCCTGTACCCCAGCGGCCTGGANAAAAAAAAAAAAAAAAAAATTGAACAGTGAAATGGAGACAAGCGGCTGTTTAAAGCCATGTTCGTAAGTGACTTGTTATCCTTGTTCATTCACTCATCAACCATCATATCCTCTTAAATTATTTAACTTTCATCATTCCATCTGTCAGGACACTCTATTTAATTAAAATTATTTATTTATATTTTCTGCATATGAGTATTTTGCCTGCATGTATGTAGGTCATGCAATGCCCGTAGAGACCAGAAGAGGGCATCAGATCTCTTGGAACTGAAGTTAGTTGCCAGGTAGTGCTGGGAAATGAAAACAGGCCCTCTGCAAGGGCAGCCGGTGCTCTTAACCACTGAGCCAACGCTCCAGTTTTTTATTATGTGTATCTGTGCACATGATGTGTGTGTGTGTGTGTGTGTGTGTGTGTGTGTGTGTGTGTGCAGATCGGGAAATTTCATTACTGACATGTAGAAAAATTCTCCATGTAGTGCAAAAAGTATGTCTTTATAAAAACTTATTTGTGACTTTCCATTTTGTTTTTCATTTACAATAAGGCTTCTTTCAGTGTGAGATACCACTGAAGGCAGAACCAACCTCCTCTTATCCATGTTGCCAGAAATGCCATCAGACCTAGGGTTGACCTTGGAAGAGTGAGGCTATCTGCTGGGTCTCTGCAGACCTGAAAGGAATGGGAATATGGACTGCAGAGACAGGCTTGAAGGGTTGGCAGGGGCTCTGCCAGGTGTTCCTGGGCCTGCCTCGTACCTTCACTGGAGGCCAGAGTCACAGGCTGGCAGCCTAGACTGTCTCCATTTCTGCTTCCTTGGGAGACTTTTCTTTATCAAATAAATAGAGTAAGGAGTCCACCCACCAGCATCAGACCCTGGCTGTCAGTGGCTGCATGGCTGAACTGGAGGCTGAGCTCAGGTGGGCTCCCTCCCACACACCCAATGAGACAGAGGTACAAGGTGCCCAGTGCTGAACAGGGGGCACACAGAGGAAGGGGCATGCATGTGTAATTTTACATTATGTAGTGATGTAGCTTCAGTTCCACTTTCCTCTCTCCTTTTCTCCCTCCCTCCCTCCCTCCCTCCCTTCTCATTTTGTCCCATTCTCCTTTGCTCTCCTTCATCAGACAGGCTTCTTAAGTATGTACAATGCTGTTTTATTCAGACAAAAGTTATTTCAACTTATATTACACATATTCTTTAGTTAATAGCTTTCAATATAGACTGAACTGACAGGAACAACCATCACTATGTGCAGTTCTTCAAGGGTGCGCACCCACTCTTCCTTGTCACGGAGCTGTTTGTCGATGCTTCTCAGCATCTTGAGGAACAGGTTCCAGTTTCTTATTTTTCTTGTTTCCCTTCTGCATCATCTATCTCCTTGAATGCTTGTCTCCTTAAATGTAAGTAAGACAGTGTTCTCATCCATCAGAGCACTAGCAAGCAAAAACATAAAAATATACCTCTTCTTCCTAATTGCTTTTTTTACACTTCAGCTGAATTGGGTTGCACTTGAAATGAATGAGATATTGATGGAGGCTGAATTTGTGACAGAAACATAGGCTTAAAACTTGACTCTCTCCCGCCTACCACACATGCCTGGTCAGTTGTCCAAGTCTACTCTCCTATAATATCCTGAGCTTTGGCAGAATTGACAGCGATTCTCCCGATGACTGAGCCCTGATCTGTGTCTAGGCCTGGGTGTCTGCATTCCGATCTCCCTCTATTCACTTTGCCTTTGTCCTAACCCCTTAGCGCTCTTTTGCTCTTGCCAAAAAAGGAACCTCAGCTCTTCTTGGTTCACCTGCTTCAGTGCCTCTGTTCACCCTCTGCCTTTGTTCTGGACATGACCTCTCTCCTGCAGTCTCTCAGTGTTCAGGGTAGAGCTGACTTTCCAAGGATGGTTATGAAGCATTGCTGGGTTCCCTCCCACAGATTCATCCTCAGTAGCTCTTATTAGTGCCTCTCATAACATTCACTCATTCTGTCAAGTACCAAGCACTTGATATGGGGCCGTGACAGGTCTAGACACTGGAGATAGGGCAGTAGGCAAAAACTACGGGATTTATAGAAATGAAATCCTATTAAAGGTGATGATCCTTAAACATATAAGCCAAATGAGGACAAATATGTAAACAATAAACTAGGAATATTCTAAAACCATGTCATAGTTTCAACTCTACTTCCTTCAGGACTTGAGTAAAGTTTTACATTCTGCTGTATGTAAAAACCTAATTTTTCTTAATAGTTTCTATTAGAAAATAACATTTCAAATCTTTTGTAGTAATTGACATTCTGATTTATACATAGTGGATAATAAATACTTATTAATACAACTAATGATTACAGAAGGATTTATTTGTAAATTGAGATCCAGAGAAAAGATACAACTTTGATTAAAAGTTGGGCAAGAGGGGTTATAGCTTAGTGGTAGAGCACCTGTATAGCTTCCATGAGGCCCTGGGTTTGATTTCCAGCACCACCCCAAATTTTTTTTAGGGAAAAGTCCTACATTTGAGATCTTGGTTGAGATGGTGGTATCCTTTAGACCTTTATGCTAGATTGAATATTGATGGGCTTAGGTACTATAATCTTATCATTGCATGGACTTAGGGTATGGTTTATGGATTGATAATGAGATTGATGCCCAGGAGTGTCTTAGGGATCCCACCTCCTTCCCACATGCTTAGTACAATCTGAATGTGGGCATTCACTTCTCTTTGTTGCTGTTCTCCTTCTAAGAAGCTAAGTTTCTTAGAACTCTATTTTGACAACATGTAACAGACATTTTAAAGTCTCTGCCCAGGCTCTTGAGTAGCTTTTTGCTTTACCTTGACTGCTGTCGGCCAGGATCTTTGGTCTCTTGCTGCTGGCAGGTTATGCAGTAGAGCAGCCCAGCAACAGGCAGTGGGTGTGGGGACTGATGGAGCAGATGACTTAGTATCCCGGCAACACTTCTGCCTCTTGTCGTTCTCCCAAACCTCTGGGGCAGGTTGGAAACACGACTCAAGATACTTGCTTCCATGTTTCTTCCAAATCTCAGAGGCAGGCTGGCTGCTCCAGGCCTTCTTCCGTCTCCCATGCTCCTCCCGAATCTCAGAGGTAGGTTGGCGGCTGAGTGTGGCATTTTGTTGGCCATGGCTGTACTTGTCTTAATGACATTTTTTGGCCCCCAGTCTTTTAGTTCTTGAAAATTGATACTCCTTTCTTTTTCCCCTTTTGGGGTTCCTCTAGGCTATAGTTAGAAGTGGTAATTAAAATAATTTATTATTATAAGCCATAGATTTAAATCCTAAATTAACTTAAATCCAGACTTTAATCTGCAGACTAGTTGTAGCTATAAACAAAGTTTGCATTCTTATATGCGGAATTTTTAATAAATAATTTGTATTAAGTTTCTTAAAGCAATCTAATTTCTTTGTCCCTTGACTATTGTAAGACAACTATAAAATATTAATTATATATATATATAGTGAGTACAGCAATATGTTGGAGCAGCAGGAATATAATGAAGAATTGAAATAAGAGAAAAGTTTATTTTATTACAGTTATTCTCTTTTAAGTTTTTGATTCATATTACTTATGAAATATTTTATGTGTTTATATTATGACTTTGGAGAAAGCATCCATTCCCTTTCCATGCCTTCTCCCCCCCCCCACTCCTCTTTAAAAGCCAAGTGGCTCACAGAGACACTGCCAGCCTGATCTGGGGTGTGGTTCTGGGCAGTGTCATTGAATTTCTTTATTTCCTTCATATACAGAGTTCTGTCTGAAAAACACGTTTCAAGAAACCAGTTGTTCTCTAAATAGAATATGAGATACATTTTTAGTCAAGAAACCAAATTGATTTGTGAGTTACTGTACCTCAAGCATACCAACTTCATAGGACTCTCATAAATACAGTGACTATTTCATTTTACTTTGAAAGTTGGTCCACATGATAATGTTTAAATAATTGTTTTCTTATTATAACCTGCGTAAAGTGAGTAATACATACTAACCAGAAACTTTGTAAAATATGTAAGCACTTAAAGAAGAAAAAAAGATGATGACTTGCAGTTCTACCATTTAGGGATCAACATTTTACCTAGATTTAAAGAGACTCCAAACTTACCAGTTTATAGAAAACATAAATGCTGTGCTCCTTCATGCACATTTAATATGATTCCAGTTGAAAGGTATCCAGATCTTATTTCTACAAATATTTATTACAAATATACACCTCTGAGTCTATTGACAATGTAACAATGCACCTTGTCCTAGCTAAGTTTCATGTTCTAAGTATACTGCACTCATCAGTAGAGAGGCCAGGCCATTTAATATTGTGCTAAATAACACAGAAGTGCCTCACATACTGTCAAAGGAAAGCTAAAATTTGACAAGACAAAAACACAAAATAAAAACAAAGCACAAACTAACTTATTACTTACTCTTTAAAAAAGGATTAGATTCAGGACAATCTCTCTCTGTCTCTCTGTCTCTCTGTCTCTCTCTGTTTTTCTCTCTCTCTCTCTCTCTGTCTGTCTGTCTCTCTCTAGCTTATTAGGTAGATTTTAAAACTTACCTCAGAATATTTGCCATAATTTTCTTTGCTGTGAAAATGGGGGATCGTTAATTCATCTGTACAAAAGATATTTGATGTTAACAAGCTTGAAGTGGCTAAAGTCAATAAAATGAATCGTTTTAATGAAATAATTTCCATTTTTTCCAAATCCAAAATTGAGTTAAGTTAATGTACATCCCAGTGTCTACAAGAAAAGAAATAGTCGTGTTTTTATACTGTTCAAAAACAAAAGAAAGTTGCTTGTAACAGTGAAATCCATTCCACTCATTTTAAATACTAGTATTAATTAGAGTGAATAACTAAAAATGCATGTAAAGAATCTGTTTAATTCATTCTGGGGGGACAGCGATGTTTGTGTTTGCAAATTCATTAACTTCAAAAAATAATTTTCCTTATTATGAAAGCTTTCCTAATTAGGTGAGATTGAGGCAATAGTCATTAAGATTCCAAACAAACAGGGTGCATTATTTCTCTGAGCTCAAACAAGAAATATTTTGGTTTTTGGTGCTTACGTCAGTTTTTGAGTGAAGCTAAAAAAAAAAAAGAATCAATACATGCTAGCTGTGTTTTTAAAAATTCAGACAAAGGACTTAGGCATAGTATTTTCAAAATGTCAAACAAAATTAAGAAGATGAAAAGGATTATACATTACACAGGATCCCAATAAAATGCCACGAATTAATTTTTTTGTAATATGCTGTTTGGTTATTAAAAAGCTCCAAGAGTAAATGTCAGTTTAACAGGAAAGACAAGTAGACGAGCAAATATTTGATAGGTATTTTGACAAACTGGTGACTCTGGAGGAGCTGGAGGTAGCCCAGCCCCCGTGTTATCTGCCCTGAGGGTCTTATTTGGCAATTCTGCATAAATCAGACGGATTTTATTTCCATAAAGATGGCACATCCTACCTTCCTGCTCAAAATCCTTATGTTAAGAAGTCTAGCAGGGGCTGAGCAAGTCACATGCATGCTCATTTTGTTGCTCCCAGAGCCCACATTATTTAGGTAATCTCACTTTGCCGCAGGCATACTGACATCATGGCATTAAAAGAGAATTTACAGAAATAAATGTGTATTTACTGAAATGCCACAGCGAGTCCCTTTCAGAGCAGCTGGCTGGTATTCTTAAAGTCATGCCTTATCACCAGAATGTCTCTGCTTCAGAGCAGCAGTCCTTCAATCCCCCAGGAGAGCAAGATGTCATGTGGGTATCCAACATCAATTTCCAGACAGAGGCACTTGAAGGTGAGTTAACCAAAAGCCACACAATTGCTTGGCATCCTCCACCCTTTCTCTAACCTTCTGTATTTAATCTGAGGTGTGAGACTCTACAATAATCTGAAAGTTGAAAAGCAGCAATAGGAAAACTCTCCCGATGCCTTAATTTCACACCCACCCATGACCTCTCAAGGCAGTTCACTGCATTGGCTTCATTTGTTTTTGTCTGTTGTAGCCAAGAGTCCCCACAGTAGGAGGCAATTAATTCAATTCATAGTCTAGTGTTAATTTTGTAATGCTGTTATTGGATTATTTGGCTTTAATTTCCCTTAGGATTTAATTTACTTCTCTTCCAAATTGTTCTTTTGTAAACTGCTGATGGAACTTCCTTTTTTGTGGTCAGTCGATCCAAACTTTTGAGAAATGGATAAAGCCAGGGACAAGTTTTGTTGACCAAGTTCACACCCTGGAAAAAGTGGAAAGCACCAGCCTGAGTATCTCCCAAACTCGGTGTGTATCTAGTTGTCCTTTTCAAGTAACAAGGGGCTTTACACAGGCCACCAGTTTCAGTGCTGCTCAGGGTACTGTCACATGGGTTGGAAGTTATTCCAGTCAACATCAGAGCAGCCCATGTGACCGATTGCTCCCCACCAGGTTAGATTTCCAAGTGTGGAATGCAACTGCCACAATCTTAACATGTTAACAGAGACAGAGCAGCACGGGAGCACATGCGCAGCAGAAAAATCACTGTGCATCTTTGATGAAATGTGTGTGTGCATGCACAAGCACAGACACGTGTTTATTAGTTTGGGACTTAAAAGACTATATTTTTCTTTTATGTGTATGAGTGTTTTGCCTGCATGTACGTAAGTGGACCATGTGCATGCAATGCACATGGAGGCCAGAGGAGGGCATCAGATCCCCTGGAACTAGAGTTATGAATGGTTGTTAGCCATTGTGTAGATGCTGGGGACTGAACCTGGGTCCTTTGTGAAAGCAGCCTTAATCTCTGAGCCATCTTTCTAGCCCCACTTTGGAACTTCTTGATGAAACGTATAGGCATACAAAATTAAAAAAAATTATTGCTTACTTATAATATTCAAGTACATATTTAACTATAATTTTTATTTTTTTTGTATTTTTGAGACAGAGTCTCCCTGTAGTCCCAGTTGGTCTGGAACTCACTATGTAGACTTGGCTGGCCTCGAACTCATGAACTCATAGAGATCCACCTGCCTCTGCCTCCTGAGTGCTGGGATTAAAGGTATGTGCCATCACACCTGGCTACTTTTAAATTTTTTTAAATTAATTTTTAATCATTTAAAGAAAGGGAGAGAGAGAGAGAGAGAGAGAGAGAGAGAGAGAGAGAGAGAGAGAGAACATGCTCATGCATGCCATGGTGTGCATGTAGAGGTCAGAGGACAACCTGCAGAAGTTGGTTCTCTCCTTCTGCCATGTATGTCTTGGGATCCAGCTCAGGTTATCAGGCTTGGTGGTAAATGCCTTTACTGGTTAGACCAACTCTCTTGCCCCATGTGCCTTATTTGCTAAGAGGTGAAAAGCCTTAAGAGTCTCATCCACTCTCCTACATGGACACTTCAGATTTTTAGTCCCCCCCCCATATACTCAGCTTCCTGTCAGACAGGACTGGTTGGATCGTCACAGGCAGGCCAAGTTCACTGTGTCCACAGTGGGATTTCTCTTTTCAATACTCATCTCTCTTATGTTTCACAACCAATGAATAGTACTGCATCCATCAGGGTCCAACAAGGAAACAGAAAACAGTAATTTGAGCAAGGAATTATTATAGGCTATAAAGAATTATAACAGGGGATTAATTTTAAAGGGCAAAGCATGCACTAGGGATGAGGGGGAGGATTTAGGAAGAGAGCAGACTGAAGTTCAGCCCATATTGGAGAAGGTGTGGATGGCAAAGAAGTTTGCTGGGTTACTCCAGGTCAGAACCTGCTCACAGTTACAAGAGCAAGACATGGTCTGGGGTGCAGGTGAAAAGCTGGACAGGAAATTCCTGGGATATCTGTGAGACTCCTGGGAATTTTCTACTGAAATTTGATGGGGGTAAGGACTGGGATAGCCTCCACATGTACCTGGTGGCCATGTAGAAGAGAACACAGCTCTCTTCATTGGCATTGCCCCTCCAGGGTTTAAAATTGTGCCTTCTTCAAAGGAGAAATTCTTAGTGCGCACAGCTCCATGACCTCCAAGTATGCACTGAAAGGCAGATTTGGAGCGGAGATACAGTAGTAAGTCAATGACTTGCACATTTGCTATCACCCATCCAGTTACCAAAGCCAAAGTCTTCTGAGACAGTCCTGGCTCTCCCTCTGGTGCTCTCTCAAGTCCCACTTTAAAGCTGATGCACAATTGTGTTGTTTCTAGTTTTGAGCAATTATACTCAATAATAGTTGGCAATATTAAGTGCTTTATAAACTAACTCATTTCTCTTTCATGATAATCTCACAAGCACAAGTTATTTTTATTCCTACTCCATGGAAAAAGAAACTAAAGTTCGGAAAGGAAAACACTTATTTTCCATCTAAGTATCAGAATTAGGATTTGAACCCAAGAACTATGGGCACTTAATGATTATTCTAGTGTTGTCTGGTCTCTTCTAACTTCATTTTTAAAAAATATTTTATCACTTTTATATTGTCTGCATCTATGTAAGTGTACCCATGTCATGCAATGCCCACAGAGATCAGAAGATAGTTGAATTTATTTGGAACTGGAGTTATGGATGGCTGTTAGCCTCCATGTGGAACTGGGAATCAAACTTGTGCCCTCTGCAAGAGCAGCCAGTGCTCTTAACAACTGAGCCATCTCTCCAGCCTCCTTCTTCTAACTTCTAAGTAATTAAATTTGCTAATTTTATTCCATCCCCATTACAATGATCTAATTCATCATTTTCTCTGGCCTAGAACATTTCCTTGTTTTTTTTTTTCCCAATTCTTTCTCTGCAATGCAGTCAGAACATATGTGTGTGTGTGTGTGTTTGACTGTGTGTGTATAACATTATATATTTATGATTTTAATACTTGTCTTTTAAAAAAAATTGTGTGTGTGTGTGTGTGTGTGTGTGTGTGTGTGTGTGTGTGTGTGTGCATTTGGGTGCAGGTGCCTGCAGAGGCCAGAGGCATTGGCTCACCCTAGAGCTGAAGTTAAGGCCAGTTGTGAGCTACCTTACCTGGGTGTTGGGAATTGAATTCAGGTCTTCTGCAAGAGCAGTATGCGCTCTTAACCTCGCACCCATCTATCCAGTGCAACTTTAATACCTTTCATTGGCTTCCCATTTACCTCAGAATCAGAGCCCCTCTTTATACCTCTGTTCACTTCCCTGCCTTGTCAGGTCCCCTTCATATTACTTGGATTCTGTGAAGGCAGGACCTTAGCTGCACAGATCATAGTACATTGTCTTTTGCAAGAACATTTAGGAACTTTCATTTCCAAATAAATGAATAAAATTTTAATTAGTTTTGGGAATAGGAATTAAAACTGAAATTGTCTATTTCTTACACCTTTGGCCATTGTCCGGAATTTTCTCTTTACTATGACAGGTCATTAGAGGTTGGATCTGTAGCTTGTCCTAAAGTTGGAAGGTGTTAATGTTCTCACGTTGGGGCCTCACCTGTGAGACTTCCTCAGATTGAGACTCATCTTGGATTGAGACTCATCAGTGAGTTGAATGTGAAACTGGGTTTACTATTGGACTTTTTTTCAGTGCTGGGGATTGAACTCAGGGCCTTAAGCATCCTAGTCAGGTACTCTGTCACTGAGCTATGACCCTAGTCCTTTAGGTTTTCACTATTGCAGTCAATCACACACCCTGATAAATTCAGTGTGCTCCCATGGATCTTGCCAAATTGACGGGGATCATTTGTATCCACACAAAATGAAAAGACACTGTACAGCCACAAGGAGGTTCTCCTGACAGTGCTGCAGGGTCTCCCACTGGGCTGACTTTGGACAGAGGAAGGTTCTTTGATTGCTTATCTCTCTAACTACACTCTAACCTCTGACAAGGAGCAAACATGGGATACAAATACTTTCTACTCATAAGGAATGGAAGTGACCCAAGTTTGGGTTTAGAACTTCAAAAGGCTCTGATTTATCTGTGCTTCTAGTAAAATACTTAACATCAGAAATTGTTTTTGTGTTGTGGGCTGCATAGTTTAAAAAAAATTGCGTTGGGGCTGGAGAGATGGCTCAGCGGTTAAGAGCACCGATTGCTCTTGCAGAGGACCCAGGTTTGATTCCCAGCACCCACATGGCAGCTAAGAACCATCATTAACTCCAGTTCCAGGGGAATCCAACACTCTCTTCTTACCTCCAGGGCATTGCACGACACGGGTGCACCAACCTACATGCAGACAGTACACTCATACACAAAAAATAATAAATAAAAAAATAAAAAAATAAATTGTGTTGAAGGAGCAGCTCATTTCATGCATGGATGCATGCTTCTTGAAGCCATGGGTGAGGTGCTGGATTTTAATACCCAAAGGAACCTGTTTATATAGCCCTTCTCACCCTGGACCCACCTACTTGGCTACTTACCTCTAGGCCATTGGCTCTTTTATAATGTTTACTTCCTCCTTCTGTCTAAGTATAATCCAATTGTGGAGTTTTACAGAAGAATTTATATGCATTAGACTCTTTTGCATTTCATGTTTCCAAAGTATTTCACAACCATTTGTTAATGAACTTCTGGCCCTTTTAGAAGGGAATGGGCATATTGTGGCATAATTCATTTCATTCTTATGTATGGCAGAGAGAAGACATACCTGTCTTTGTTCCAAGCAAAAGCATCATATATAAACTGTATAGAACTATTTTAAAAATGTAATGGTAGTGCCTTTGCTTAAAGATTTATGAGTCTCTTGTTATAATGAGCTTGTCATATTTTGATGGTAAGATTGTATTTACTTTGCTTTTTACCATGACAGATGCCACTGCCAAACCTGGGAGGGTGCTGATGCGCAGGTTAAACTGAGATTATTTCTTCATGTAGTGAAAACTGTTGAAATTCCATTCTAGTTGAAATAACCCAAAGAATCAATTTGTACAATGCAAGAATAAAAATTAAATATTTATACAAATTAACCCACATGATTTATTCTAGAAGGTTGACTAAATGGCAAGATCCCTATATCTGAAGGAGAGTTATTTTTTAGAGCAATATATTGAATAAACCTTCAGTATTAGTATTAGATCTTCCAAGCAGTGGAATTAAAAAAATTAAAACAATTTGCAAGGTGAGTAGGATACATCCTCCATCACATAGCTCTTCAATTTGACCTTTTTCATTTCTCAATGCTTCATTTTATTGGCCTTTTTTTTTTCCTTGTGGGAAGAATGTGTGGCTTTTACTGGCCTGGCAGGGGGTTCTCATATCTCTTGCCAAAGAGTCAAGAAGACTCTGATTTTTGTACATGTGGGATGAAGACCAGATGTTCTGTTAAAATGACACATAGATTTTACATGAATGTAGGAAATGGACATTTTTTTGGTCTGTTTTGCTTTTGATTTTTTTTAAATATGCAAGCAGCCATTTAAATATTCCAAATTGAGCTGGATAGTGTAATACTTTAAAATTTAATTTTATTTACTACTATTGTATGTGCATATATGATTTGTGTCTGTAAGTGCAGTCACACACATCCCACAAGGTATGTGAGTAGATGTCAGAAGATGACTTTCAGGCATGGGTTTCCTGATTCCTACATGAGTTTTAGGAATCAAAGTGAGATGCTCAGGCTAGTACAGCCAAGTGATTGGCCACTGAGATATCTTCACAGCCTTTGAGCAGTGTAATTTAATGTCTGTTAGTACTTTCCAGTACTTTATTAGTTTTTTTGTCTTGTGATCTTAAGAAGCATTTTGCTCTAAATGTAGAATGTGCTTTTTTTTTTTGGTCTTTTCGAGACAGGGTCTCCCTATAGCCCCAGCTGTCCTGGAACTCACTCTGTAGACCAGGCTGGCCTTGAACTCACAAAGATCCGCCTGCCTCTGCCTCCCAAGTGCTAGGATTAAAGGTGTGTGCCACCACGCCTGGCTAGAATGTGCTTTTAAAGTAATAATTTTTTAAATAAAAAAATTGTAAGGCTTTGATTAGTGTAAGAAAGACCTTGCCTAAGCCTTAGGGCACCTTTTCTCACTGGCTTGTTCAGACCATCTCTGGTTACTTAAACCTACACTGATGTGGTCTGTGGAGGTTGTTTGCAAACACAATTGTCTTCCCATTCTGAACAAACGTGAGCATAAGGGCAGATGTGTAGCTAATCGGAAGGAGCGTCATGACTAAATGTGGATCTCCTAGATGCTCTTTCATCCGATGACTAGTTGGACAATGCGACGACTGGGTTACTATCTGCTTGGTTTCCTTTGTAGTGGCAGTTGTGTCATTCTTGCGCTACTGACTGTTGTTGGTGAGAACTTTTGGGAACGTCCCCAGTGCTTACCCTTTATCCAAAGCTGAGTCATGACTAATGTGGATCTCCTAGATGCTCTTTCATCCGATGACTAGTTGGACAATGCGACGACTGGGTTACTATCTGCTTGGTTTCCTTTGTAGTGGCGGTTGTGTCATTCTTGCGCTACTGACTGTTGTTGGTGAGAACTTTTGGGAACGTCCCCAGCAGCCACGCACTTGCTTACCCTTTATCCAAAGCTGACCTAGCTCTAACTAGCATTGGCCACCACCTGGCATTCTGACTCTCTTCTATCTGACCTTTGGCTTTGCTTCCTGCTTCCTTGCTCTGCCTGAGAACTCCTGTGGGTAACTTAGACCTAGCAGACACCTCTATTACTTGGTGATAAAGGATAGACTTCAACACTGAGGAAGGTTTTACGCTTCCCCTCTATGCTAGTTTTGTTGGATGCCCCAAAGGACACAACAGAACTATTGGTTAAAGCTCAATCAATTCCATGATAAACAGATAAAACACAAATTTCTTTTTTAAATGCTTTTATTGATGTTTTGTGTATTTCAGACATCATTTCTCAGTTCAGTTTAGACATATTCCCCTTTCCCTTTCCCCCACCCCACCCCAGATCATGCATTCTGCCATAAATGTCCTGCATCTTTCTGTCTTTTTTTTTATGTTTAGGAATTCACATTTTCCTCCTATAATTTTATATTACTCTAAAATATGAATATATACTTTCCACTCATATACAGTAATTATAGAGTCTAAAAGTAAGTGGTGGATCCATTATAGAGCCCATTAAGAGATTTACATTATAACAACATAGTTGATTTCAGATAAACAAATTGTTCAGCTTGACCTTCATCTGGGGACCTGGTGAAAACACCAATTTCAAGTAAAAAAAAAAAGACCCAGAAAAACCTTCAACAAATTATGACTATTATCTTTGGAGGTGTACTTAACTTTTAAGTGTATTGTGACTTTGGGGCATAACTTTAATTAAAGGAGATTTTTCTGGCAGTATTCTGGGTCTAGACTGGAATTTTCTGTATTAATTGAGGTTAAATGAGCTAAATAAATGTTAATGTAACCCTCATTAAATGCCTAATGGATTCAATCCCATACCAGGCTTTAAAACTTACCAAGTTTTAGATTGTTGAGTCTAAGAGATTGGATATTTCTTATTTGAGAGCCTGTAATAAAAAGAAAACAGGTGAATTTGGGAAAGGCTTTAGTTTAGAGCATATACAGATGCACTGGAGGTATTCCAGCTCTCTGGGCAGGAGTCTCTTTTTTATATAATTTTTTAATTTATTTCTGTATGTGTATCAATGTACTGTCTGCATGCAGGTCTGTGCACCCGTGTTGTGCAATGCCACGGAGGTCAGAAGTGGGCGTCGGATTCCCCTGGAACTGGAGTTCTCCTGGAACTGGAGTTTCAGACAATTCTCAGCCGCCATGTGGATGCTGGGGATCGAACCTGGGTCCTCTGCAAGAGCAGTCAGCACTCTTAACCGCTAGGTCATCTCTCCAGCCCAGGGGTCTCTTACAAAGAGAGTTAGTACCACATGGTACTAACTCAGAGCAACTTCAGAATGGCGGGCCTGGCTGACGCTGCTACATAGAACTCTTACTCATTGACAGGGACAGCCAGTGGTCCACGATCTGGGAGCATCTAGTTAGGACAGCCATGTGAACACTTAGTGAACTAAGTCATGCCTCACGCTCCAACCTCTGCAGAAGAGCTTTTCCTATGTCTTCATAGATTGTAGGCTGATTTGTTTATTTATACTTCCCCAAATCCCTTAATACAGGCCTTACTCTGATCTAGGAGGGAGGGATCAAGAGAAGCCTTAATATGTAATCCAAGGGAGTTACAGCAAGAGAGGATGAGAGAGAAATCTGTCAGTTCATGTTGGACCTTCTGGCCTCTTAAATAGTTTGCAATTCTTGTAAATGCTTTTGTAGTTAAAACATTGGCACAGTAGTGAAATGGGGCTTTCCTTTACTTCAGAAATTACTCAAGGCTCCTTGGTTACATGTTACTGAAATTTCAAGTAAAATAGGGAGTTTTTTTCCCTAATGACCATGGAATGCTTTGTGAATAGGATTGGGGCCTGTGGAGCATCTGAAGCCACGGACTCAAATCACCATCAAGTCTTTCTCTTGAATTCCCATTTCTATCCTCTACATCTTTTCCGACTGCTTTCTGTATTAAAAATCTTTTTATTTGTCAATACTTTCTTACTTTACATATCCTCAATTTTGGCCACCCCATGAACAACTACCTGAACTTTCTCAGTTCCAGATTCAAAGTATCAAGGAAGAACTCTGATTGGCCCAGTGTGGAGAAAGCGTCTCATCTCTAATCAGTCTGTGACCAGGTAGGGTCACATTCACTAGGACAGAAGTCCCTCTGTAGAGCTGTGAAAGGAGCTGGCATGGGTGATACTGCTGAAAGGCAATCTGAGAAGGAAATCAGGTTGAGAGTGTGAGGGGCAGAGACTCCTCTCTCTCTGACTTCAATTCCCCAGGCAGAGAAAAAAATCTCTCTCTGGTGAGAATCTCAGCTATGACTGAGTTAGAGGGTAACTTAGCCACTCTGAATTGATGTGATATTTTTCTGTTTCTCTGTAGAGATGCTGAGACAGTCTCTCTATCTCAGCTGGGTAGGTAGACAGTGCTTCCGCTGGCAATCTGGGTCTTTGTTTCTGCAAGCAGGTGTTCTTGTGTGATATTTTTGTAGCTCACATGAGATTTTGGTGGTAAAAACCAAACCAAACCAAACAAATTCTATACTTTTCTTCCTCAGGGGGAGTTGAGGGCACAATTCCCAGCTCTTCCTCCATCTATCCATCAAAAGCAGTGCCAACCCTGAGAGTCTGTGAGATTCCCTCTCTCCCTTGGCAGGTGCAAGTCCTGGCTCAGGTGTTTCTCTCTCGGCATTTGGAGGTGCTCCCGTCTCCACGATTATGCTCACAACAGATATGAAGCACAGTCCTAGGAATTTCAATACCAGATGGTTTGGTCCCTAAATTGTCTTAAACCCTTGTCAACTTGGGTCCCTTTCCTAAACGTTTTACATCCTGGTTTTTTGCAATGTTCTTACTGGCTTGCCTAATTTCTTCCTACTAATCTTATTAAGGTCAAATCAGTTTATAAAACAGACTAGGCTTTTTAAACAAGAGAGCTACATTTTTTAAGTTGGCATTCTGTGCCTGATACTTGTGTAGTCTTCCTTGGAAACACAATTCAAAATTTCCTTTCCTTAAATAATGAGCAATCATAAAGGAGTGTTTGTTTTGGAGATAGTAAAAATAATACGTGTGTATAATTTTACATATAAGTGTACATTCTTTTGGTAATAAGCTTTATTGCTCTCTGTCAGTTTTTGATAGCATTTACACTAAATTAGAAATAGCAATAAAAGGATATTCTAGTTTAGTCCTACAAGCATATCTGTCTGCAATAAAATATTTGCTTCCAGTGACAGAAAGTATTTTAGAAGTGTTCATTAGAACAATTTGATAACTGTGTATCTATTATTAATAACCCAAGACAGGGAATTACATGTTATGTGACTCATGTGACCAATAAGGAAAGCATCATTTCCATAATTATAAAGAATTCATATTACATTCATTTTACTATTCTGTATCATTTGACCCATTTATGGCTCATTTTGAAGGAGTGAGATTTAAAAATTTATGAAGTTTTTGAATGAAAAATCTGTTAGGTAATTTCTCCCTTGCATCGCTAGCAGTGGCTGCTCAACCACGCTGTTCCGTTCCACTGCATTGTTCTCCCCAGAACTGGCAGAAAAAGTTTGGGGAGCTCTGAGTAGGGTCTTTTCCCTGCAGGAAGAAGTCTGAGCAGAGGGATAAAGTGTGAAAAGAGTTGGAATGGAGGAAGGTGGTGCGGAAGGAAATAAAGCTGCGAGCGAGCTGGGGGGCAGCCGCTCAGCGTCCCCCAGCTCTGCAGTCAGTGGCCTGTCAGTCAGTTTCTCCGCAGCCCATCTGGAGCCCATGTCCGCACATGCTCGGCTTGGCTGGCGGAGTCCTCAGCCCAGTAAGCTTCCAATAAATGTTGGTTACTGGCTGGTGCTACTGCTACTGTGATCATTCTTGCAGTCTTTTAGAGATAATGAATATGACCATGTGTGGCTGGGAGGAGGAAGGAGGAAGCAGATTCGGCGCCAGAAAGAAAATTAGCAAATGATTCCTGACCTGCTGCTATTTTCCCCATCCCCAAATCTCAGAAATGTTGGATTTGAACAGCCTCAGATTATCGGTGCACTTGGGAATTTGTGGCAGCCTTGTTCTTATTGTGGTGAATTAATACCCGAAGTCTTGACCTCTGTCTCCCATGACCCCATTGTATTGCCTTCCTCCCCGTTCTCTTTCAGGGCATGCCTGTGAATAACAATTGCTGGGGTGATTTTGATGAAATGTGACATTTGTAGACTGTGGCCACTGACCAAAGAATCTGAGCTGTGGTATCCAACATTTTACAAGCTAAAAAATAAAAGCTGGCCAGCATTTATTGCCTGTTCTAACAGCTTGAGCCAAGTTTCCTAACCCTACAGAGAAGACTTCTTAGTGCTGCTAATTTTATGATGAGCAAACAAAAGGGAGAAGGGGACTCATATCCAACAGCTGAACCAGAGAGTTTCTGAGGGTAATGTGAACTTGATAATCTGAAGGGATGATGAGTTTCTTGTTTCCTCAGATTAAAGATTATAATGGAAAAAGAGATATAATGTAGAAAAAGTTATAAGCAGAGAATCTGCACTCACAATGATTTAGGTATTAAGGTAACCACCAGGCTATGTTAGACACTCTTTAGAGAAATGCCCAAAGTGATGGATAGAACTTTAATATTAATAGAGGATTCATCATGAGAATGGAAGTCATAGATCTAAATCTCCCTTCATCAGTTGACTGGTTCTTTTACAGCCCATTACAGAGGTAGCGTGTGTTTTAAATAGCATCCTATAACAGGTCTGAAGTCTTTCTCTGTAATTTCTGGAGTTCTGTTCATAGCAACAGTGACTGGCCGTGTCATTTGTCTTTCCTATGTTATCTAGGCCATCTGCATTTCTCTCCTTACTCTTTATTAATATTTAATGATTCCCCAAATATACTCAAATAGTACACTTTTCTTACAATTATTAAAAAGCTTAACTCAGCACATAGTAATTCATATTCCTGAAGTGGATGTGAATCGGGGAACTGATAATCGATTTGATTATTATACAAAGAGGAAAATATTTCCGAGTTTCTATTTTGTACACTTATCTATGTAATCAGCAATCACATGCAAGTATATAATTCTCTCATGTTATTCTGGGTCTGCTAGTCTTTCTGGAACTCTGAACACTGAACAAATTGGTGGCATATACTTGGGGGTCCTTGAAGAAATTGGCAACCCATTTGGAATGATAAGGCCCCCAGTAATATATGAGTACTAAAACGTGGTAAGACTTGCTTGCTACTCAAAATTGTTCTTTGATTTATTTATTTTTACTTTATTTGTACAGGTGTTTGGTCTGCATGTGCCACATGTGTGTGATGCCTGCAGAAGCCCGAAGTCAGTGTGGGATTCCCTAGAGCTGGAGTTACAGACTGTTGTTAGCTGCCATGGGGTGCTGGGAACTGAACCCAGGTCTTCTACAAGAGCATCTGATATTCTTAATTGCTGAGCCATCTCTCCGGCCCCTGCTGGTATTTTTTCAACGGAGACCGCAACATCCATTAATGCAATTCACGGTCATCTTTTCTTATTTCAGTTTAAGACAAACATGAAAATAAGTCTACAAATGCAGATGGCAAATACGCTCATCAAGTATATGCCCAAAAAAGGTCCAGGTGTGGTGGTGGACACCTTTAATTCTAGCACTTGGGAGGCAGAGGCAGGTGAACCTCTGTGAGTTTGAGGCCAGCTGGTCCACATAGAGAGCTGCAGGCCAGCCAGGGCTGTGTAGTGAGACCTTATCTCAAGACTAAAATAATTTTTTTTTAAAGAAAAGAGAGACTTTCTTCGAGCCTACAAGTGACTGTATAAGGTGTTCTCTCCTCTTTTCTAGGTTGTTCTATACTCTGGCTTCACCCCACGTCTGTATCCAAGGACTGTCCCCTGTAAACTTAGGTGCATTCATTCACATATTTGATTGACATAAATTTTGTGAGATGTAAAGGTCCTATTGTAGAGAAAACTGTTTTTACATCTCACCACACAAACTATTGTATTTCTCTTGTTGACCAATAAATGGGCAAGACCCTATTGCTGAAAACACCACATACTTTAATTCTAGGATGTAGAAATCAATTTTCTTTTCTTTTTTTTTTTTCATGGCCACAAGCCAGTTTAATGCAGGAAATTCTCCAGTTGATGCTCCCTCAGCTCAGGTGTGTCAAGTAGAATACTAAAGCTATCCAGCACAATTGACCCTTTGTCAACTTGACATGCAAAACACTTCACTATTAAACCACCACCTATCCATTTCTTATCCCCAAGATATGATGTTAAAATTAGTCACAACATAAGAGAGTACAACCTTAAAAGCCCCACAGTCCTTAAAAAGTCCAAACACGTAAAAAAGTTCACAGTCTCTTTTAAAAGTCTCTTAACTGTGGGCTCCTGCAAAATCCAAAGCAAGTACTGTCTTATTTCAGAGGGAAGAATCAGGCACACTTGAGCAAAACCTAAGTCCAGCAAAGTAGCTCAAGTTGGACATCAGGGACTCACTCACAATCTTCTGGGCTCCAAAGGGTTTTGGCAGCTCCCCGACTCTGACTCTGCCGTCTGTGGCACACATAGCTCATCTCGCAGGCCCAGGCTGGCTCCATTCCACACCTGCTGCTGCTCTTGGTGGTCGTCCCATGGTTTTGGCATCTCAAAAAAAGCTGGGGTCTCCACTGAAAATGAGGTTGCACCTTCACCAATGGCCTTTCCTGGCCTCTTATAGTGCCAAGCCATGGCTGCTGTCTGTGACCCCTTTACATTTCAACACCAGAACCATATAGGAGACTCTTACACATTACCAAGTCCTGCTTCTGGTCTGACATGGAGGCTTGGGCCACTTCTGGAACACCTACCATTATAGAAACTTCTTAAAGTATATACAAATACATTATAAAAAGATATTCCAAGTAGTTACATTGCTCCTACTGGATACCATAGACTAACAAAATAAAACCCCAATGCCAGCAATGGCCTCCCTCTCTTGAAGCTGTTGACCAGTGGTCCCATAGATCCTCAAACAATATTGGCAGTTGTCCATGCTCTTGGTTACCCACAAGAACATTATGGTAAGACTCTATTGCTATAGGCTGTAGAACAAAGAGAAATCAAGCTGGTGCTGACTTCAAAGCTGTAGAAATAAATTTTGAGCTGACCAAGATACTCACAGTGAGCTAGCTTTCATAGACCCACAGGCACTAATTCAGTCTTCTGGAGGAGAAAAGGCAGCCATGTTTTTACCTAGCTTTGGACCCTATATGCCATAGTGCTGACCTGCCAGGTAAGAAATGCCCATTGATGCAATAGTGGCTTGACTGTTACCAGGGTAACCAACTACTTTATGCTTGGCTTTGAGGCCTATTCCATAGGAGGGAATTAATGCCTGGTACTGGAAACTCATGGCTGGAAGGTTATAGGCCCTATGATTTGCTAAATGGTAATATGATCAAACTGTCTTTTTTTTTTTTTTTTTTTTTTTTTGGTCTTTTTGAGACAGGGTTTCCCTGTAGCTCTGGCTGTCCTGGAACTCACTCTGTAGACTAGGCTGGCCTCAAACTCACAGAGATCCGAGTGCCTCTGCTTCCCAAGTGCTAGGATTAAAGGCGTGAGCCACCACGCCTGGCATTTATTTATTTCTGTATGTGTATCAATGTACTGTCTGCATGAAAGTTTGTGCACCCGTGTTGTGCAATGCCGCAGAGGTCAGAAGAGGGTGTCGGATTCCCCTGGAACTGGAGTTCTCCTGGAATTGGAGTTTCAGACAGTTCTTGGCCACCATGTGGGTGCTGGGGATTGAACCAGGGTCCTCTGTAAGAGCAGTCGGCGCTCTTAACCACTAGGCCATCTCTCCAGCCCCAAACTGTCTTTTAAATGTTTACATTTATAGCTGTAGACTTATACTGATGTTGCCCTCAACTTTGGTCAGAGAAGTTTCTTTCTGCAGTGGCCAACAGTTATAAAGAGACTCATAGACAGTCAAAGCAATAAGAATAAATGACTGAGTGCTCAGCTGTAGATGAGGACTGACATCTATATTAGTCTTTTCCCTTCCTCCTGCCTGGGAAAGGCTCAGGGATCTTGGAAAAAGAAGGTGAAATGTAAGAGCAAGAAGATAGGGAGGACTGCTGTGAAATGCTGCATTCTGCTGAACATGACATTGCGGTTGCATATGTGAGCTTTCAGCACCTGTGGTCCTGCATGAGACCTGCACTGGATGGAGCCAGTTATAGCTCCAGCATGCATGGAGGAGGGGCACCTGAGGTCTCACCCCCAGCTATTGGTGGTTGATGGCTGGTGGGAGGAGAGCCATTGGGGGATCCCTGGTGAGCTCTCCATGCTCCAGTGATGACTCCACACCCATGTGCATGGGCAGCACTGACTGGACTCAGTGGGTTATATAAAAAAGAAGAAAGAAATGGCATTAGGTCAGGAGGGGACATGCTGATGGAGTAGCTCTGGAGCACAGAAGGGAGAGCAGTGGGTGGGTATGATCGAGATGCGTTGTGCACATGGATGAAAATGGCAAAGAATGAAAAATTTAAAAAGAAAACTGATGTAAAAGTCAGTATTTCCTAAATTTTTTTAAACCATAAAATTCCTTTTTTTCTTTTCAGGTAAGATCTATAGCACCAGTTACCTAATTGTATGGCAAACTGAGCAACGTTAATGTGATCTGAAAACAACTGTGCTCTTATATTGTAGAATCCCTTAAAAAATAAACAAATAATTAAAAAAGAGAACTGAGAAATGCTGGCCTAATGCGTGAATTTGATGAATTTATAAAATTGGGTTCTTTTTTTTAGTTTTAGTATTTGATTTTCTTTTTTTTAAATTTTATTTTATTTAGTCTGTGTGTGTGTGTGTGTGTGTGTGTGTATGTGTGTGTGTACCATAGAACATATGTGGAGGCAAAAGAAAAACTCGTGAGAATCGGTTCTTTCCTTCTACCATGTGGGTCCTGGGGACGGCACTCAGATCGGCAGGCTTGGCGGCCATTGGTTTTTACCTGCTGAGCCATCTCTCCTACCTAGGACATTTTCGTTTTCATCACTTTGTTGTGAACTGTTTATCCTTCAGGTCCTGGCTCAGATGTTACTTCCTCTGTGAATATTTTTCCACTTCTCCTAGAATGGATGTTCCCCCTCTCATCTCCTGCATTTTATGTGCAAATCTTTAAAAAATTGCATTTATAAAAAAATAATTGCATTTATGTATGTATGTATTTGATTTATGTGTGTGTCTGTACATGTGAGTCATAACACACATGTGGAGGTCTGAGGACAACTCACAGGAGTCAATTCTCTCCTTTTGCCATATGGTTTCTGGAGATCAACTTAGGTAGTTGGGCTAGGTGGCAAGACTTTATCCATCTCGTGGGTGCTTTTTTGGCAAATCATTGCTAATATTCAGATCATTAAATAAGTTATTTATTTATTCATTCTTATTTATCTACTTATAATCTCTAACCTCCTTTATTTTAAGGGGACTGCTTTTATCACCTGTGACCTACCAAATACCTGGATCATTTAAAAAATTTAAAACTCACTTTTTAATGAATGAATGATTGATTGAATGAATAAGTAGAGCCTGGGAGCTTAAGCAGAAAGGTTATCTTTGTGGTATGTGTTGATATATGAGTAATGAATGAACCCTTTTGAGTTAAGTACTTTTTCCATCAGAGAGACTAATTTCCATATGGTTGATTGAATTGCGATTGACTCTGATGTCAAATGGTTAATCATTTACTATGCCAAAAAATGTAAGATTGGTTGTTATTCAGCTGTTTCCCCTTGTATAGACATAATATATATATATATATATATATATAATATATATATATATATAATATATATATATATATTTCTATCAGCAATTCATAATATATACATTTTTTTCTTATCTATATTCACTATCAGTCTATAATTTAGAACATACTTCTTTTTCTAACTGCTGAGGGAAACCCTGGAATTTATAGCCCTTTTTATTTTTCATTAAAAATCTAGTATTAGAGACTTACTGGATTATAAGCTTGACTGTATTATGCTTTTAGCTTTTTATTTATAATTCTTCTTTTTCTAATATATCCTAGGTTTGGGGCTTTGGTTATAGTTTGGATGCATTATTCTTTCCTCCTCCTTCTCCTCCTCCTCCTCCTCCTCCTCTCCCTCCTCCTCTTCCTCCTCCTTCTTCCTCTTGTTCCTTTCCTATCTTTCCTGCTTCTTTAATCTTTAAGTCTTTCAGAAGGTATACTAGAATAAGATGACAGTGTCTGTCACTGGCTGTTGTATGCTCTGGATGTGCCCTCGTTGAATGGCAGCTGTTAACACAGGACTGTCACTTCTTGTACTTGGTGGACATTAAGTGTTGGGTAATTAAGGACCAGGCCAAACTGGAAGCTTGGCTGGAAGGCTACATTGATAGCATCCTTTTCCGAACTCCCCTGTTCCCTTTTGAAGATGGTTCACAAACCTACCACTAATGAAAGACATCAATATCTTCGAGAAACTTATGTTTCTGTTAGTGACTAGGGCTGCAAATTATCTCATTTTGTGGTAGTGTTGGAATGTTGGAAATGAAGTAGGACATCTGACTGGAAAAAGAAACGAGAAAGTTTGCTAGCTTGGGAACAGGAACACCCCTTGTTCCTTCTCCTTTCCTGCTTAATTTTTCAAGCAATGAAAATTACCGCTACAGTTAAATGGCACCCGAGATTACTACTGACAGCAGAGGAAGGTTTAAAACAAACAAAAGCAAACAGATAAACTAACAAGAATGGTCGTTGGGGACAGAAGGAAGGTGACCAGGGAGACAAAGAGAGTGAGACGGTCAGATGTAAAGAGAAAAGCACTCAAGTTAGAAACAGGGAGACTGAGACGGGGGTGGTGGTGCACGCCTTTAATCCTAGCACTTGGGAGGCAGAGGCAGGCGGATCTTTGTGAGTTCAAGGCCAGGCTGGTCTATAGAGTGAGTTCCAGGACAGCTGGTGGCTGAAAAGACCAAAAAAAAAAATGAAAAGACCAAAAAAAAAAAAAAAAAAAAAAAAAAAAAAAAAAGAAAGAAATAGGGAGACTGAACTCTAGCCTGGACTATGAATTGTGCTCATAGTTTCTTCATGCAAAAAGAACGGGATCATCGGGCAATCCCTTTGGAGTCTCTGTCTCAAAGAAACCCACCAAAAACAAAAAAATGTTCCTGATGAGATATAAGGAGATGGACAAAATATTTGTGGGGATGGTGGCCCAACTCTGATGCCCTTGAGCAGTTCCTGCTTCCTCAATTCTGAGGTACAGTTAACTGGATCTAGAAGTTTCTGTTTGGTAGCTGAGATAGAAATGAAAGTCTGGTGAATTGAGAAAGGAATTGATACAGTTAAGCCCTTCCCGGAAGTCAGAAGATTGTTAAGGAGTGCTGTATTTCCTGGCCCAGGAAACCAGGACAGAAATAATGTTTGCAGCCTCAAGTCTTCATCTTCACATGGACTAATTCTGACAGAGCACAACAAACTCTTTGGCTAAGTACCCAACAGTTCCTGGGAGCAAACTCTCCAGAGCAGGGCTTAGTCTCAAGCCAAAATAAAGAGAATGAGTTTCACATTCTCAAGTGGCTCTGACGTCTGAATTCCAAAGGTATTCCAGAAACAGAGCCTGTGGCCTTGGACCCTTGACCATGTGAGTTTTCCCCGTGGCCCATTCCAGGGCCATCCTGGGGACAGTTAGCTGTGGAATGTTAGACAAGCCCAGCATTTTCAGAGCTGCTCATTGCCACAGGATTCCCCAGAAAGCACTTCTGTGAAAGCCATTCCTATTTCTACATATGGGCTCGCTGAGAAGGGGATTATTTTGTGATTGCAGCATGTTTTGTTTTACGTGCCTCAGAAGGGAAGATATGTTTTGTCCGCCATCAAGCCTTAAAACAATATTTATCCTGGCATCTTCCCATTTTTCTTTCCAGATGGAAACTCTGATATTTTAAGAGTAGTTGTGAGATCATTTCTAGTTATGCACATTGTATGGCGATTTTTAGAAAAACTTGGAAGGAAAATGAACAGAAAATGATAGTGCTTTTATGCTCCAGACATCGTGAACCATTCTTTCGTTGGGATTTTATTGGTTAGCAAGATATAACAGAATGCGGCAGTTATGCTTTTTTTTTGAACAGAATATTGAAAGCAGTATGGAGGATGAGAATTTGAGAATGTTCTCATGATGGCTCTGCGAAAGCAAAGCTACCTTAGAGTTAAATAAAGCATGAACAGTAATTTTGGATTAGGTAGGTTCTTCAATTATGCATTTGATTTTTGGTAATAAAAGACACATGATTTTCAATAATGTTTGGAATTCAGATACACTATTTCTTTTTCCCACTCTTCAGGAGAGCACTTACCAATGTAAAAGTT
This sequence comes from Rhizomys pruinosus, assembly GCA_009823505.1. Lineage (NCBI taxonomy): Eukaryota > Metazoa > Chordata > Mammalia > Rodentia > Spalacidae > Rhizomys > Rhizomys pruinosus. Next base: position 149,603 of record VZQC01004335.1, read on the forward strand.
ACCTCTGGCCCATTCTTGTCCATTAAAAATTAAATGCTTTTACAGTAAATTATTAAAAGTGCTAGGTTGGCTGCAAATCATCAAAGGTACCATAAACCATTATGCAAGCAAGTGAGAAGTCTGATTAAATCTAAGCCATCAGAAAGCATATACATCCCTCGATATCCATCGCAAATTTGAAACTACAAAAGCAACCGTAAAATGCTACATTAAGTTACTTTAAAAACTCTTCCAGGATTTTCAGAGTTCAACAGTGACTTGCCTTTCAATTAAGTATGAACTAAGATCCTTCTACCACCAAAGCATGCACATACCACTGTGGGGATGTCATTCCCACCCTCATTAAATTGGCTGTAAAATTAACCCCATTTTTCCAAATGATACTTTACACCTAATGGAACCAAGGCATGTTCGTAGAATTTGTTGGAAATCTAGTCATGAAGCCCTGTTCTCCCGCCAGATGTCTGTACTATCATTTGATCACAATGAAAAACATATGATGTGTCCTGGATATAACAGTGTTGAAATGCTAGAAGTATTTAAATATGCCAAAAGAAAAAAATACATAATTTATTATTATTTTAAAATGGGATGTTATGGTTTTGATATGACTTGAACGTGTCTCTAAGAACGTATGTGCTGGAGCCTTGGTCCCCAATGTCCTGACATGGTGGTAGAGCTTTAAGAGGTAGGATTTACTATAAGAATTAAGTGATACTGGGCTCTGTACTTGGGTAGAGTTAATACAATCCTCGTGGGGCTTTGGTTAGTTCTCATGAGAGAGTTGTAGAAGAACAAGACCAGCCGCTCATGTTCTCTGGTCTCTTGTTACCACGTGGTCACTCTTGCCTGTGACGTTCCTCATCATGATCTGTGTGAGTCCCTTACCAGAGAAAAACTGAACAAATAAATAGTGCTGTTCAGTTGTGGACTTTCCTCTCTGTCATCTAAATAAATCCGTTTTCTTTATATATTATCCAGCCTTGGGTATTTTGTTATTGCAATAAAAAATGGACGAATACTTATACAAAACGGAAAATACCTAACAAAGTACGTGGCACACAGGAAGCACTAAAAAGTGAAGACTCCTGTTCCTGCCAACTTCATGACTAACTTATCTAGTGCAACCTGCATATGAGTCCAGTGATGGTTTTGAAGCCAGTTACCCCAACTATTACTCGTCTTCTTAGTGTTGGACCCTGCAGGCACCCAGCCAGCTACTCATATATGTATACAATGTTTTATTGAAAACAAGTCTTCGACAAGTAAAAGGAAATAAGGAAATATGAGAAAGGAAACTCTTTATTTAAAGAGGCATCATTTAGTGAAACTGAGAAAGTGCTGAAGAGGAACAGCAGCCAGAGCTGGTGTTAATAGTTGGAGTTTAGAACAGTCTGCTCTGCCTCCCACCCAGTGATCCTATCTGACAAGTGGTGTGAGGATCAATAATCCTACAGCTTAGCTGGGATTGCTTTGGGTAACTAAGGAACCAGAATGAAAGTGAAAAAGCAAGCGTTTGGGGGCCAACCAAGTGTTAGCTGATTGCATCTGTCAGAGGTTCTCACACTTGAATCTGTAGGGCAATTTCCCGAAGAGTTGGTGAGTCCTATCTGGAGTGTGAGGAGTGACCACAGAGCCGCCCCTGCTTCTATAGAATTCACACAGCCAACCAGCTGGCAGGGATGCCAAGGTTGGTGGGCTAGTGATTCCACGTGGAGAACCACTAGTATGGGTTATCTAACTTAACCATCACCACAGCCTTGCAATGCAAGTGTTTTAAATCCAAGTGAGAAAATGGATGAATGGTGAATTTGGAGGAAATTGTCATCAGGGTTATGGTTGAAATCCTGGCTAGAGAAGAAGCATCTTTAGACTCTTAGAACCTATTCGGTAGGTGACAGAAGTGCCAAGCTACAGCTGTTCACCTTTTTTCTCCCACTACCCACCTTCCTGAAAGAAGGACGTCATCAAGACAGGAACTGCAACTGGCACAGACCCAGTACTGCATGACCCCAGAGAGGCTGATGAAAGCTGGAGCGTTTCTTTCGGAGGACCCTGAGCACCTGCAATGACGTGTAATTGGACGACTCGTTTGACCTTATGTAGAGGATGAGTTGGCAGTACTGGAGTACCAGGGCCAGGCAGTGCTCAGAATCAGGACCCCTGGCTACCATTTCCACTACAATCTCTCACATGCTAATCACTGCTCCAGATCTGGGGGTAAGTGATGAGCAAGGTGGGTAAAGTACTTATTTTTGTATTCTAAAGGCAACAAGACAGTAAGAAAACAAGTCAAAACCCCACAAAAACCAAAACCCAAGAAACCTAAGAGAGCGATGAATACTCTGAAGCAAATTAACAGCAGATAACGTGGGAAATGATTTCAGACCCAACTTACAAACAGCGAATTACTAGTTTACTAAAGGTACAGAAGGAAAGAAACAGGGAGATTGACTCCAAGCCAGACATCGAGTCCGTCACCTCCCCAGTCATTAACAGTTTGCTTTTCTGGGTTCTTTTTTTGTCCATGACTGTGACTAAAGATTTACCCACTAAACTTCTCCAGAAACTGTCTTCCTGGATTCGCGGGAGAAGGAATGCTGTTTTAACTCACATATCAGCAGGCTACAAAAAGGAAAATAGTGGAGGGTGTGCACTGAAAACCAGAGACATGGTAGTATGTGAGATCATATATCCAATTAACAAAAGATTCAGATATGTGTTCAAAAGAGTTATCTATCTTTTGTGCATATATTTTTTTGAGACAGGGTCTTATGGATCCCAAGCTAGTCTCCACTTTTTTTCTTTGTAATTTTTTTTTGGGAAGGGAGCAGTGTGTGTTACAGAATGTTGGTGTGTGGAGGCCAGGGGACAATTAGAGGGAGGTGATCATTTCCTTCTTCCATGTGGATCCTAGGGATTGAACTCAGGTCCCCAGGCTTGGCTACAAGCAGTTTTACCCACTGAGGCAATTCACCAGCCCCAGGCATGCATTTTGAAATAAGCATAAGAACTGATTCAAGGAAGAATGATCGATAGCTGAGTAAGCGGTGTATATCAAGCTCTTCCCAGCTCAGAGTTGAGTGAATGTAGTGGTAGTTTGAAGTTAGCCATAGTGGGAGTATTTGACCTGGGAAAGTGGGAAATGCTAGAACACAGGCCTTTTAAATTTACTTTATCATCTCTCCAGAAGGCTGGTGTATTGGAAGAAACTTCTGTAGGTGACTTATACTTCTGTGTCTTATAGTGTATGCCAACGATGAGCCCTGACCTCTCTTTCTAGCCTGTTTCTCATTATTATATCTGAAGTGGGACACTTTGAGGTGCCATCTCCATCTGAGACAATGGCAGGCTTGTTTACTGCCCTGGTTTCTTCTAAACAGCATGCTGCCCATGCAGACATGCTGGCTATGTTGCAAGTAATCAGATCTGTTGTCCCTGACCCAGGGCTTGTATTTTTGGTAAGCATCCACCAAACAGTCAGTTGCTACCTTATAAAAATCGTGGAATAAAATCAAAGTGAAGCTTTGACAATATTCATAGTGAGGATGCAGTCATGATGAAGACAGAGCTTTATAGAAAAGGAAGGGAAAGAATTCCATATGCTGGGTCCACAGAGATTGAAAACTGAGATCTGGTAGCCACTGGTTTGGCCCAACTAGTGGGAGGGGGACTTGTGTGTAGAAGATAAGGGTAGAGGAAACTTTCCCACTGTTTGATCTGTTAATAAATGACTTGAGTAGAATTAATGTAAGGTTTGAGCTCCAAAGAACAGAACCAAGCAAGAATTACTAACCAGAATTACTTGGTTATGTCTCTTCTAGGTAGGCAGGGGAAAGAACATTATAAGGACAAGCAAGCCACAAGCCATGTCCATGGCTCCAGCTGATAGGTGAGGCATCTATGTCTACAAAGAGAAGAGTCCACAAAGCCAAACAATTGCTGTCAGCCATGGAGACCTTGCTATTTATATAGAGCTTTCCACAAACCAAAACACCAATGTAGATGATGAAAACGCTGAGGCCAAGAGCAGGAGGCCGCTCAGAAGGAAAGGGAGCCAAGGCCTTGCCCAGTAGGGCAGAGGCACCATGTTCATGCATCTGGCACCTGCCACAGCTCAAATTGGTTTTTGAGAGCATGGAGTGGTTTGCATAGGAGTCTTCAAAGGCCTAAAGGACAGTATGGTAGAATTATAGATGTGGTGTGTATGGGGACAGAAAGGAGACCCTGCACCCTGGTCCTTGCTGGATACCTTGTGGCATATTAAGAAGGAAATAATACTGGGGCTTAGCCACTTGTGATTTTAGAGTTAACTGTGAGATTGACAGAATCTAGAATCACTTAGGGGAGAGTCCTCTGCGAGGGCCTGTGGGGGTTATCATGAGTGAGTGACTTGGGAGACCCATCTTCATTGGGGGTGACCATTCCCCAGGCAGCAGATTCTGGGCTACACGAATGGAGAAAGCGAGCTGAGCGCTGGCCTCCATCTCTGTTTCGAGCTCCCACTGCCTTGACTCCCTTGCCATGATGGTAAGGAAGTCGGACCTTGAGTTGTGAGCTAAAACAAGCTTCCTATTTTAATTTGCATTGACAGGGTATTTTATCACAATAGAAAAGAAATTAAGACAGTACTGATACCTGGGTAAGGACTCGAAAGATAAAACCAAAAGGTAAAGGATTGCATTTTTTTTTCTTGGCACTCATCCCTCCCACCACAATTCCCCTTGCACCATATGACACCCCGCCCTCCCAACTGGGAAACAGCAGGGCTAGGGGTTCGTGGTGTAGACCCTAACTTGGGTTAGAATCCTTGGTGTTTAAATTTGAGGGATTTGGACACAATTGGGAAGGGAAGTTACAGTGGTCTGATGGGGTTGAGTTCTGGGTCAGCCCAAGGTACTGTTGCTAAGGTTTCTGCTGTTCAGTGCATAACTGGCAAAGATGTGTTACAGGCCGCTGCTCTGAATGCCTGTATGTGTTGGAGGGAATTTTCCCATTCAGGACTATTGCATGTCGTCTCAGGAAGTCCAAAAGCAGCATTCATAAGCCCAGAAGGAAGCTGCAGCTCAGCTCCAGGCAAGGGCATTACATCTTCTAAAGCACTAGGTGGGGCCATCTTTCAAAACAAAACCTTTGGGCTGGAGAGATAGCCCAGCGGTTAAGAGTGCCAACTGCTCTTGCAGAGGACCTGGGTTCAATCCCCAGCACCCACATGGCGGCTGAGAACCGTCTTTAACTCCAGTTCCAGGGGAACCCGACACCCTCTTCTGACCTCCGCAGCATTGCACGACTCTGCCACAGCAGAAGGAGCTGCCTTTTTTTCCTGCGGCTTGCCTCTCTCTCACTGGTGAGTTTGTCTTGCTGCTGTGATCAACCCTTCGGATCCCAGCGTGTACTGAGACCGGCAGATCTCCTGGAATCCACCGGGCCTTCAGCACCAGAAGGCGCCCTACAGCATCTCCTGCCTTCCAGACATAATCTTCCTTGCCACCATTGTGGAGAAAAAGTCCAATTTCCCCCTGGTAGTCTGGATCAATCACTCCTCCTACTACTGTTATTCCTTCCTTAGCCTGTTGGCTTAAGGGCAGTAGAAGCCCAAAGTGGCCAGGGGGAAGTCTTAGCTTCCAGTTCAATGGAACGTTTCCACACGTACCTATGCAGACAGTACACTCATACACATAAAAAAAATAAATAAAAAATTAAAAAAACAAACAAGACCTCCACCTCTCTGATGCAGATGCTACATTCTCCTTTATTTCCCTTCTCTCCTTAGGGTGTTTTTTTTTTTTTTTTTTTTAGCAGCTATTGACATTCTCCTTAGCTTCTGCTAGAACTGAAAGTCTTTCCACTGGAGGCTCAGGACTGTAGCCTGGATTCAATAAAATAAGGTGGAAAGAGTTCACGCCTCCTCTGTCAAATGGAAACGCTATACTTAAGAGTGCAACTCATAGGCCGGGTGTGGAGGGGCACGCCTTTAATCCCAGCACTTGGGAGGCAGAAGCAGGCGGATCTTTGTGAGTTCAAGGCCAGCCTGGTCTACATAGTGAGTTCCAGGCTATCTGGGGCTACACGGACACCCTATCTCAAAAAGACCAAAAAGAAAAAAGAGTGCAGCTCAGGTGATATAGAAGACGTCACCAAGTTTACATGGAAAAAGCGGCAGTCGTATTTTCGGGAGAAACTTCATGTCTTGATCAAGGGCCTGAAGTAAAGCTGCTGGCTCCCCAGGACTCCTGATTTAGTGGGGCCACTTCAGCTAAGTTTATGATGCAGTGGCTGTCCAACAGCAATTATTCTAGAAGACCAACTATCACAATGGGCTGAGTTGAAAACCATTAGTCTTACCTGTGACAGTAAGAGCCTAGACACTTGGGAGCCCAAGAGTTTTAGATTAAAGACATCCTTCTGGGGCCATGAACTGTACAAACATTGTATTTCTGGTTTGCATAGCCTGGGTCACTTGTGTCTGTGCCACCATAAGGATCTGTTCTCTGACCAACAGGAACTGGGCAGGCATTAAAGCTTGTAATGGCTCAAATTGCTGTCATCCCTACCTGGTTTCAACAACTCATCAGAAGTGACAGTATGTCTAGCTTCACAGACTGGATACTATAAGGGCTGTGTTTCTAACGCGGCACCTTCCACTGTATGATGGTTAATCTCCATTGTCAGCTTGACTGGATTTGGAATAATCGGAAAGGTATTTCTGGGGTGATTTAGCTGAAGAGGGAAGACCTACCTTGAACATGAGAGGCCTGGATTGGTGTCCCAGGCTGAATGGAAAAGGCAAAAGGCAAAAGGAGGGAGCCAGCCGAGCACCAGGACTCATTTCCGCTCCCTGACCACAGACACAACCTAACTGTACGTTTCACTTGCTGTGGCTGTGGCCTTCCCACCATGGTGCACTGTCCCCTCAAAGTGTGAGCCAAAATAAACCCTTCTTTCCTCAAGTTGATTTTGCTGGGTACTTCGTCACAACAACAAGAAAAATAACTACTACATACGGCATGCTACCTTTATGACTCCCAGCAAGATTTGTGGGGAATCGGGTCACATCACAGAAGTCATTTTCTCCACCTGTTCTGGTAAATTGACTCTATGGAAGCCCAGGGCCCTTTTGGAAAGTCCTGCTGCAGCTTTGCGGCTCTGACATCCCCTCAGGTCTCGGTATGGAGGCTCCACTCCAGTAAGCTGGCTCCCGTCTCACCATTGTAACCCATAAAATGAAACCGTGCTGTGTGTTGGACTTTCTGGATCATTTGGGTTGTCTGTCCACACCATCTGTAGTATTGCTGAAATGATATTCTCAAAGAGCAATTCTGAAAGGTTTCTGACCCTTTGTTCCTGATCTTTTCCTGGTCCACACACTGTAGTAAGGCAGCTTTGGTCATTTAATGTGGTGATCTCAAGAACATTTGTCTTGGCTTCCCCTGGGTGGTAAACAAGACAAAAAGGGTACAGAGTTATGTGGACCTTTAGCAAAGTTTAAGATTCCACCCTGGCCATTCATGGGCATGATATATTTTTCCCCTAACAGCAAACCCAGGTCAGCCTGATTGGTACATTTTCCCATGGGGCGTCCTGGGAAAAAGAGATCCCAGACATGACTGGTCCTGAATTGTTCTGTACTTCTTGATGCTATCAATGGTTACAAATACACTGCCCAGCATAACACAGTTTCATTCTAGCGTACAGATTCACATGCTTTTCCTGATGGTGCCTGAGCCTCATCGGTTACAAAGTAAGTGGAGGCTGAGGCTGAGGCAGCACAGGATTTGCTGCAGTTGTCTAAAAACTAAACCAAAGTAACAGGGATCCAAATTAAGTTCAACAAACTCTATCTGTGGTAAAGGCCCCTTTCAGATTCTGTGTTTGCATGTGAGGAGATGGACCATGAAATGCCTCCCGCTCAAGAAGGGAGCTGCTTTTTTGACCTTCCCATTACCCATGTAATCGTTGGAATGATAACAAAAAAAATAAATTAGCTCAACTCCCTTTGTGCATATCATTGTGAATAGTAGACTGACTGTAGACTGTGTACTGGTTTTAGTAAGTAGATAATGGCCACTTCAGATGTCTATAGTCTAGTCCCCAGAGCCTGTGACTACATTGCTTTATATGGTAAAAGGGAAATTGTAGCTGTGGTTAAATTAAGTGTATTGATACCAGGAGCTGCTGCTGGATTAACTGTGGCGGCCCAGTGCAATTCCATTGTCCTTCACAACAGGAAAGCAGGATGGCTTGAAATGAGAGTGAAGGTGTAAGGTGGAAACAAGTCAAAGAGGAGAGAATAGGCTTTAAAGATGGAGGAAGGAGTCCTTAGCCAGAGAATATAGAAGACTGATAGAAGCAAGAGACAGTGAAAAGCAGATTTTACATCAGAGCCTCCCATTTTAGACTTCTGGTTTGAGGCAGAATTGTGAGCTACAAATGTGTGTTTCTTGAAAATGCTAAGTTTGTATGCCAGATGTGGTAGCACATGGCTTTAATCCTGTGAGATTGAGGCTAGCCTGGTTTACATAGGAAGTTCTGGGCCAACTGGGGTTACAGGGAGACCCTATCTAAATACATCTTATGGCAATTGACTTCAGCAATAGCAGGAAATTAAGACAGAGTATACTGAAGAGAATTGGGTGTTGTCATAACAAAATACCCTAAATGCAGATGTGACTTTGAAAAATGGGAAGTTAAGTAGAAGCTAGAAGAATTTGTGTGTGTGGTGTATGCCTATACCCAGGTAATTTACTCATGCATATTCATGAAGACCAGAGGCAGGACATCAGGTGTCTTACTCTATCACGTTCCACCTTATTCCTCTTGAGACAGGGTAATCTCATCTCACCTAGGATGGTAGCCATCAAGCCCCAGTGATTCTCCTGTTTCTGTTCTTTCTTGCCAGCATTGGGGTTTCAGGTATATGGGGGAGGTGGAAGGGGGTTGAACTCAGGTCCTTATTGCTTGTATAGCAGATGCTCTTACCCACTGAGCCATCTCCCCGGTCTTTGGTTAGAAGAATATTGAGGAGCATGATAATATAGGCCTATGTTGCTTTGAATAGACCTTGAGTAGAAATAGTGGTATTAAAGACTGCCTATGGTGGCTCAGAAGGAATTAAGGAGAATGGTAGATAAATCTGTATTTTTCTAGAAGATACTTCAATTGTCATAAATAGACTGTTGGTGAAATTGCAGATGCTAGAGTTGCCTCTGATGAGGGTACAGAAGAAAAGCAACACAGAAGATAAACATAGATGTAGAAGAAAGCTTAGCAATGAAGAGTTGAAGATGCAGCCTTATTTCTTCTTGCTGCTAATAATAAGTTGTTAAAGGTAACAAAAAGATTGAAGGAAGAAATTCTAAGAAAAGTAAACCAGGTCTTGGGAATTTGGGAAACTCCCAGGTAACCCATACTGCAAATTATAATTGACACTGCAACTAGGTTTGCTGTCAGAAAGTGTTCGTGGATGTGGCTGGACTTTTTCTTAGTGGTTCAGAAGGACTTAAGGCCAGGGTATATAATCACACAGAGGGCTTTCTGATGAGATTAGATGTGACCCAAGAATCCCTTAAAACACATAAGCAGAAACCAGGAAAAGAGATGGGAGAATATCTGTGAGGGACCTTCTTGTCTGATGACAGGTGACCTGGAAGTTTTTTTTAGAGGAATTTATTTATTTATTTATTTTTAAAATTTATGTGTATGAGTATTTTCCTGCATGGATATAAGTGTACCACATGTGTGTAATATCTGTAGAGGCCAGAAGAGGGAGTTCATTTGCTCTTAACTGCTGAGCCATATCTCCAGTCCCCTTACAAAGTTTGGGGGAATAGTGTATGAGCACAAACACTGTCAACTTGGACTGAAAGGGAAAGAAACAGGATCCAATCAAAGAAAGACCTAGGCCTCTCAAAGTTCCACAGCCGGGAGGCGGGATAAGAAAACTACTCACATTGAAGGTTTGGAGGATTCTTGGAGAGACATGAGTCTTCAGTCCATATTGGAAGGTTAAAAAGTTGTGTCTCATGTCTTTGAGGAGTGCCAAAAGTGGTGGCAGCTACAGATTAGATGCACTTGCCAGTAAGAATTGAAGACAGGCCGAACAATAGTACTCTCTCTTTTTTCTTTTTGTCTTTTTACTAAGATCTCAAGTTCTATTCTGCAGTACAGTTTCTCTGGTCTTACTGATTATTTATTTCTGGTTGTACTTTCCTTTTGGATGCTTAAGGCCACACAGTTAGCCCAGATTAATCAAGGTTTTTGTTTTCTCAAAGTCAGTTGAGGATCTGGTCCTCAGGGGTCTCTCGGGTTTCTTTTTTCGGGGGGGGGGAGGGTGGGAGTGCCTTGCTCCTTTCAGCTTTTCATTTACCAGTTCCAACCACTCAAGGACAAAATAAGGTCCTGCTACCCGGCTTCTCTTTTTGAAGTATGAGAAGATTTTCCTCTTTATACACTGGAAACTGGCTGAAGTCCATTAACAGACTCCCAAGACCTCCCTGCACAAAGATGAAACTAGTGACCATATTTGCAAGACATTCAATACTGATTGAGCTATACCCAGTTTGTGTGTACCTAAAAACTAAGGGTTTTCAGCTCTTTAAGTATTAGACTGACATTGTGGACCTACCTGGGCCTGTATCATGAAGGCCATACAGGGTTCAAGACAGGACCACGTGCTTACTGACTGTCATTGGGGGATCATGGGAGGGAAACCCCAATTGTGGAGGCAAAAGTGCCAGAGATTGATGATTGTTTGGATTGCCAAGGAGGCACCGTTGAGCACTTTCCTTAAGAAAACATGACATCTTTTAGGAGAAAAAAAAGTCCTCCAATTCAAGTGACATGGTAATATTTATATATACATAATATAATATTTATATATCTATATAATATATATATATATATATACTGTAGCAGTACAAGTTGGAGAGAACAACAACAAAAGAACTGAAAAAAAAAACTCTGGAAAGACTCAGTAAAAAGATGCAGGATCTGTATGGCAGAGTGCAGGGACTTGGGTGGGGTGGGGGACATGGAAAGGGAGGCAACTCTAGATTCGATTGAGAAATGATCTATGACTTATGGAAAAAGTGTAATAACAATAAAAAAAAAGAAAAAAAGAAAACTACTCACCTGCAAACAAGTAATCCTCTTGCAGAAAAGAAGGAATGCTTTTAGAGGCCACACTTCCTGCCTGGAGGCCTCGCTGCCCTGCTGGATTTGGAAACTACTTGGGAACAATGTCTCTCTTCTTTCATTTTCTCTCTACAAGATATTTTGTACACAGGAAGAAAAAATATAACTACTGTAGAGAAATCTTACACCTCAGCTAAGGAATCAGTCCCAGTCACCTGTGAGGGGATAACTAGGGCTGCTGGTTACCTAACAGGACGTCACAAGAATCATTGCTTCTGTCATATTCCTATAAAAAATGTAGCTGGAATGCAGTCTTGAGGAAGCATATAGTATGCTTCCAGTTGTTAAGATCATGAAAGACAGACATTTTGAGAAATTTACCCAGATTAAAGAAGAAAAGGAAACACATGATTTAGTGCTCTATTCTTTCCTTTTCTCCTCTCTCCCTCCCTCCCTCCCTTCTGTCAGGATCTTGTGTAGCTCCAGCTGATCCCAAACTCACTAAGTAGTTGAGGATGACCTTGAACTTCTGCTCTTCCTGCTTCCATTTCAAGTGCTGGGATTACAGCTGTGTTTTACTATACCTGGCTTCTATCCTTAAATAATACAATGTTTTTCTCTGTTAAGACAACTGGTTAAAATGAAATATGGTCTGTGGATTATATAATAGCCAGCTATCAATAATACTCTTCATAGATTTTTAGTAACTGTACCATGGTTTTGTAAGGGAATATCCTTTTTTTTCTTTTAGTATTTATGTGTATGATTTTTTTTTACAAACTATTCATATGGAAATATATAACCAAAATATATTTTCATATACAAAGAGAATGATAAAGAAATATGGGGAAAATCTTAGCATTTGGCAAATCCTACTCAAAGGTTTATGGGAATTATCTGTGCTCTTAGAAGAAGATACTCTCTGATTTCACTGTGACTTCATTCAATGCTTCAGTTCCACTAACAGCACACAGCCTTGTGTCAGAGTGAAACTAAGTTGTTATACAACAAAGGGCCCCAACAATACTCTGAGGATCACAGAACTTAATTTTCCTTGCTAAAGTAGTCCAGGATGGGTAGGAGGCCCTTTGCTTGTGTGGGAGCCTTCCTAACCGCTGAGCCATCTCTCCAGCTCCATAAAACCCTACTTAGTTCCTCAGCATGGATTAGCCAGCAAACTAAACTGGCTAACTGTCACGGCAAAATCCTGGTGAATCAGATATGTATTGCTGGGTAGGAGGGTGGAAGGAAAGTTCTAGCTGCTCCCACAGTGCTCACATGGGCAAGATGAATCCAGATTGGACCATCAAGGGAGCCCAGGAGCAGTATGAGTGCCCTGGTACATCTACAGGACCACGGGTTGAAGATTTGGTGCTGTAGGTTCAGCAGCAGAAGTGGGGGAGTCCATCAAACAGTCTTTGGGACACTTTTCTTTTTTGCAGTTTGGTATAGGTAGGCTTTGTCTGGAACGTTGCATTTAGTGCAAGGAAGGAAAGTTAGGAATACCCAGAAGTGCAGGCTCAAACGTCCTATATGGATAAGGAGGGCTTCAAGTGCTCACACATGTTCCCATTCCAAGGCTCTACCCACAGAGTAGATGGTATGATTTGTGTTTCAGCCTTGAACTCTGCACTTTTTTTTATTTAATTTTTTAAAATTTATTTCTGTATGTGTATGAATGTACTGTCTGCATGCAGGTTTGTGCACCCGTGTCGTGCAATGCTGCGGAGGTCAGAAGAGGGCCTCAGATTCCCCTGGAACTGGAGTTCTCCTGGAATTGGAGTTTCAGACGGTTTTCGGCCGCCATGTGGGTGCTGGGGATCAAACCCGGGTCCTCTGTAAGAGCGTTCGGCGCTCTTAACCGCTAGGCCATCTCTCCAGCCCGAACTCCGCACTTTCAAATTATGTTGAGTGATTCCAGTGTAGGCAATTTGTGGATTGTGTTTTTATTTACTTATTGTTTTTCTTTTTTTAAAGATTAATTCTTTGAGCATTTTGATTATATTCCCTCGTCCCTCAACCCCTCCCAGGTCCACCCCCATCTCCCTACCAACCCACGTTTAGGTTCCCCTGCATCAAGCTGAATTTGTGTTGCCCAAATACTCTTGAGTGTGGAACCTACCTCTGAAGCATGGTCAATCAACCAGGGGTCACACCCTTGAAGAAAACTGACTCTTCTTCACCCAGCAGCTCTCATATGCTGATAGCTTCTTAGTTATGGGTAGCACTTCATTCTTATTTATTATTGTTTTGCATGTATATATGTATATTTGTGTATACATGTGTGTGCAGGCCCTGAAGAGGACAGAGGTAGAAATTGTGTGCTTTCCTCAATTGCTCTCCACTGTATGTTTTTGAGACAAGGTCTCTCATTGAACTAGTAGCTTGCCGTTTCGGCTAGATTGGCTGACCAGCAAGCTCCCAGGAGTTGCCTGTTTCTACCCCAAGTGCTGGAGTTACAGATATCTGGTGCCATACTCGGTGCTTTATATGGGTTCTGGGGGGAATCTGAAATCATGCCCTCATGGCTGCACAGTGAGTACATTACCCATGGAACAGTCTTCACCATCATGGAATTATATGTACAGTGACACTTCTACATTTTTATCCAAGATATAAACAATAGTCATTTGGTGTAACATTTGAGTAGCATTTGGTTCTTCCTTCCCCGAGGATATTTTGTGCATTGTGTATTTTTGCTCCTAGGAATGAGCAGTGTGCCAGATCTGGAAGCAGTAAGTGTGTTCTTGGTAGTATCTCTGGAAGCCGGTTTTCCCACTGCACACCCATGTAGTTTTCAGATTTAGCTGAATCTGAATTTCAGCATTTCCCCAACAAACACTGTTTGACTGACTTGTGACATGAAACAGACATTGTGGTAGTTGGGAGTGTCTTTATATGTTCGGAAGGGACTGACAACTCTAGGATATATAAGGAAATTGAGCCGGAAGCCACATTTCCAATGCATCCATTAGAGAATGGAAAGACATGGCAAAAATTGAGTTATGGGGCCATAATTCCATGTCAGGATTCTGGCAGTAGAATAAGCCACTTGAATTCTTCCTTCATAGTTTATGAACACTTCACCCTTTATACCTTCACCCCACCTCCTGCCTTAGAAGATTAATAGCTCTGTAAATTACAATTGTATTAAAATATATGTATTATATCTCAATACGAAACTTTCATGTAGGTGTGAAAGTGCCCTCGACTTACAACTCCCTGGGTTATGTTGTCTTGCTTTGTGCATTAATGCAATTAATTCCACAAAGGATATACATTTTGCAAAATAAAAGGACCTTTCGGGCTGAGCAAAGCTTCACAAAAGGCTAGAGACTTTGAGTCATGCTATTCTGGGCTAAGAAACAAAACACAAACAAACAAAGATGTAGAAGCAATAAAAGATGGATTTTGGGGAACAGACAGGAAAGAAGTACAGCCACAGTCCATGGAGTGTATGGTGGGGAGAAGGGGTGTGGTTCTGAATGCATAAGATGGTCAGTCTTCTGCATTAAGTACAATGAAGAAAGCTGGGAATGTCCTGTTATCCCTTTGAGGACAATATACCTTTGAAGGGATATCTGAGGAAATAGACCACTGAAGATTTCTCATGGGAATCGATGCTGAAAATGATTCTCAGGATGCTCTAGGGACAACTGGCTGGTTGGAATGGGGCTATGAGAAGAGCAAGAAGTTTTACCTTGAGTCTGCATATGCACTTGTTTACTTATAGTGCATATGCTTGGATGCTTGACAAGGTGCTGGTGGCAACGATGGGTCGGTGTCTTTATTTGGGTAGAAGAAGGTAGAGAAGCTGCACTGTCTTCCTGCTCCCTGATTCTCTATGGACTGTGTTTATGTCAAGGTTTCTGTCATTGTACAAACCTATTTTACCCATATCATATTCCAGAAACCGAGGCAAGGCCAGTGGAACTTAGTTATCTGGACTTCTGGTTCAGTATCTATTAGGCCCTAGGTCATGTACCACCCTCTAGGTCCTTATTATTACCTTTTATTGAAAATTCACCATAGGCTGGGTGTGGTGGCGCATGCCGTTAATTACAGTACTTGAGAGGCAGAGGTAGGCAGGTGATTTTCCCCAGGTAGAAGAGCTGCATCAGTTTCAACCCTCATGGCTACCAAACAATACTCTGAAAAGCAAAAGGGGGGCAAATAAAGGGGAGGAAAGAGAAAGAGGATAAAAAGGAGGTGGAACAGGAGAGAGAGAGAGAGAGAGAGAGAAAGAGAGAGAGAGAGAGAGAGAGAGAGAGAATCTGTTCAAACATAGTGTGCAAGGGTACCAGTTATACAACTGACCTTGAAGGCAGTGTGCTAGGATGTGAGAGCAGCCTCTCGCTTCATCCACACGGGGGCAGACTCTACTTACCAAAGAAGTACCAACTCGCAACATGGATCAAAGATGACAGTGCATTGAAGATTCAGTGTGACCTGATCATTCACTCCCACTGGCCCTTCTTCTCTCTCGAGTCCCTTAGTAGCAAGGTGTCACGTCTGTGAAAACATTTGGGTGGATTAAAAGGGGGAAAACCCCTGACTTGGCTCAAACTTGGAGTTTCACAAAGCATAGAGTGTAGAATGTCAGCTAAAAAGATATCACATCAAAAAACCAGCCTGATTTACTATTTGAAATGTAGAACCACCCAGGTTTTTACGTACGGCTCTGTGTTTGGCATTTTGGTCTTTTTCTCTTTCCTGCCAGACTATTGGATACACATTGTCTGTGCATTATTGTTCTAGGAATTTGCAAATCGTAGAAACCATTTTTGTCATTGTCTCCCGCGCCGTCTCAGTCTTTGCACCTATTACATTTTCAGTACACAATAAAATGAAGTTTAAAAAAAATCATAAACTCTGAGCCTCTGTGTTAGGGGAATATTGTCATTTGGAGAATGGTTGAAAATAATCCAATTACTGCAGGTTGTTTTATGGTGCTTAAAAACTAATCACTATAAGCCACTGATTGCTTCTGAGCACAATGCACTGACATGGTGAAAATGAGGAGACTGACTTGGGATATTAAGGGAGAACTCTTTCTTCTATTCCCCCCCAAATCATTAAGTATTACTATTTCTGAAAATAATTTGGGTGCCCATGCTGTTTTCTTTCTAGTAGAATTTGCCCTCTTTTGAGCCATATAGAACAAGATAACTTGAGAACAGGTATATATTCTAAAATAGACCAAGTAGTGAATTACAGACAGGGATCTCTTTTTAAAAAAAAATTATATATTTATTATTTTTTTATGTGTATGAGTGTACTGTCTGCATGTAGGTTTGTGCACCCGTGTCATGCAATGCTGCAGAGGTCAGAAGAGGGCATCGGATTCCCCTGAAACTGGAGTTAAAGATGGTTCTTAGCCGTCATGTGGATGCTGGTAATCAAACCCGGGTCCTCTGCAAGAGCAGTCAGCACTCTTAACTGCTGAGCCATCTCTCCAGCCCTGCAGACAGGGATCTCTTAAAAGCAAAAATACTCTCCATAAAGTGGTGATTGGGTCTCTGGGATAAAGAAGAATGTGGTAAAGCCTTTAAATGAAACAGTCTTCTTCACTCACAGGGAAGAATTCATACTGGAGGGAAACCCCATGAATGTAAACAATGTGATAAAGCCATTACAACTAACAGTAATCTTCACACATGTGAAATAATTCATACTGGTCAGAAACCCTATGTATGTAAACAATGTGGTAAACCCTTTTTTCACAATCATGAAAAAAATCATAGTGGAATCAAACCCAGTGTATAGAAACAATGTGGTGAGATAACAGTCATCTTCACTCACATAAAATATTCATGTTGGGAAAAATAGATGTAAATAATCTGATAAATCCTTTTTCATTTCCTAATTCCTTACTGTTACATGAGAAAAGACATACTGAAGAAAAAAAAAACATATGAATGTAAACAAGGTGGTAATACTTTTGGATGTAATGATCTTCTTCAGAGGCATGAAATAAACACATGCTGGAAAGACATGTACATGAAAATATTCATAGTGTAGAGAAATCCTATGCATGTAAACAAGTGTTAGAGTCTTTGGACATAATCACTATATTGAAACACATGAAATAAATTCACATGAGAAGGGCTCTGTCAATTCAGAGGAAAAAAAAAAAAAAAAAATATAAAAAAAAAAAAAAAAAAAAAAAAAAAAAAGGCCCTTGAAAAAAAAAAAAAAAAAAAAAAAAAGAATCCCATTGCAAGATGAAAAGGACCTGGAACATCTTATTATCTTCTGGTTGAGGAAGGGGTGAGGAAAATGCAAATTTGTTCTTCCAAAAATAAACACATAAATAAGGGGGTAGCACATCCATGGAACACTTGTAGGAAGTTAGGCTTCATTAGCCCCATGCTTTGCAATGTGCTCCAGTTAGCAATAAAACTCGGTTTATGTCAGTAATATCAGGCAATTGTTTTACTCACATTGTTGGTTAAATTTGGTAGCAGAGAAAGAAATGAAGCAAAGCTCCTGCTCTGTAGAAGGTCGTGGGGCTCATCATCACTTGTCCCTAAGTATAATGAGCCAAACATTACCTCCATTTGAGATTAACATAACTTTTTATGAAACACCATCACACTAATTTAGTCCTTGCCCTCTTTTCTTTTAAATTTATTTTCGTATGTATATGAATGTACTGTCTGCATGCAGGTTTGTGCACCTGTGTTGTGCAATGCTGCGGAGGTCAGAAGAGGGTATTCCCCTGGAACTGGAGTTAAAGACAGTTCTCAGCTGACATGCAGGTGCTGGGGATCGAACCCTGGTCCTCTGCAAGAGCAATCAGCACTCTTAACCGCTAGGCCCTCTCTCCAGCCCCAGTCCTTGGCCTCTTTAACACTCATGAACCATTGCAATGACTTGGAGATGATTATTTCTGAATGTGGCTCCCTTTCTCTCCCACCATTTCACAAGCTACATGCCAATGGTATGAAGTGCTTGCAAGGAAGAAAAGAAAATAGAAGAAGAAATGCCTTCTAATAATCATTTCTTGTTCTTAAGAAACAAGAGAACTGACTATAAAGAATGATTTACTGTTAGGCTCTGCTTTGCAGCCGTGGAAACTTGGGAGAAGATCAAACATTCCCTCCAATTTGGCCACCACCTTCTTGGTTTTGATAGTGTTTTTAAATAAAATCTCTGACAGTTTTCGTCAAGGCTATTAATTTGTACCTTGCAGAAACGTGATTCAAAATTGTCTGGGTTACAGACATAGAAGGCTTTGGAACGAAGAAATATAGGGGGCATCTGGAATTTTCTCTGAATGTTGATGTGATCTCTTATCTGAAAAATCAAAGACTTTGACCCAAACTTTGAGAGCTTCTCTCAGTTCACTGGTGTAATAGAGAAAGTCTGATAGAGAGAGACTGACAAAACTTCCCAAGTCTGATTTCTGCAGCCAGCATAGCGCCAAGACTTTCAGCTTTCTCTTATTTGACTCTATCCCCTGAGAGACTCATTTGTGCTTAGCATCCAATTTTATTGCTCATTCTTACTAACCTTCAAGTCTCAATGCACTTTTGAAAAAAAAAAAAGTAAACCAGAAGTAATTACTTGGGGAACTCAAAGGCCATATCTACATATGAGATCAAACGTTTCCTATCTTCCCTTGCTATTTACCTCTAAATAACCACTCTTCTAGAGCTTTCCACTTGTTTTTGTGACAAACAGCAGGGAATGTCTTTAGGCTAATTACGAAGGACTGTTTTGGGATCCTGCAGGGAGCAGGACAAAGTAGAGTGCTATTTCCAGCTTTAATTTCGAGGGGAACCTTAACCCTCAGGGAGTGTGAAAGCTATGCTGACTTCCCAGATCACAGATTATTCTAGCTTTAGAATCACATTCCATTCACTGCACAGGGGACTCTCACTACCCAGGGGATGACTTCTAGGACCCTGGGGATAGGTTGGCTTCAAGTGTTCCTAGAGTTGTCACATACCACGCCCACATTTTCCTGTATGCAGAAAGTTGACCCTAGGTGTAAAACAATGTGAAACAAACTGGAGCAGGGAGAAGACAACAGCAATAACTAAAAATCTGGACATGTGTTCTCCCTCAGAAGTGAGAAATTAGATTGCGAAATTCAGTAGTCACACGCAGAATTGTGAGAATTTCTCAGACAATCTGGCATTTAGCTCTCAACCCAGCTTCAAACATCTACCAGTGCTCTCAAGACTGTGTTCCTAACCTTCATGATGTCCCCGGGTCTCGCTCTGACTCCCTCCACCACTTCCTGGTCCTTATGATATCCCTTCAAAGAATCCAAACAAGATCCACAGAGTGTGGACAGGCAAGAGTTTATTGTAGAGTAGAGGATAGCACATTCCAGGGGTGAGAGCAGGTACTGGCCACAGGGACCATGGCAGATCAGCCACCTGCAGGGCAGGCAGGCTTTAGAAAAGAAATCGTCTTTTCTTTTCTTTTCTTTTCTTTTCTTTTCTTTTCTTTTCTTTTCTTTTCTTTTCTTTTCTTTTCTTTTTTTCTCTTCTCTTCTCTTCTCTTCTCTTTTTTCTTTTCTTTTCTTTTTTTCATCTTGGAAGTTTTATTTAGCAATATTCTTTTTAAAAATATTTTTTATTATTATTAAACTTTTTCATACATCATACATCATTTCTCAACCCAATTTAGACTCATTTCCCTTTCCATGCCTCCCGCCCCACCTGAATTCATGCACTCTGCCATACATGTTATGCATCTTTTTCTGAGTCTTTCCAGAAGATTACTGTTTTGTTTGGGGGAGAACTTCACTGTTTCAGTCATTTTTGGGGTCCCACTTTTGTTGTTGTTCTCTCCAACTTCTATTGCTTCAACATATGCATATGTGTGTGTGTGTGTGTGTGTGTGTGTGTGTGTGTCTCACCTATACTAAAATTATGTCATCTGAAAACAAACTGTATGTCATTTCCAAATTATATTTCAGGATTCACATTTTTCCCTTTTGCTATTATATTACTCTGTAATATGCATACATACACTCCACCCATATACCAAAATTCCAAACTCTGAAAATAAGTGGTAGGTTAATTCTAGAACCTGTTAAGGGATTCACAATATAAGAGGACAGTTGCTTTCAGATAACAAAGAATATAACATTAACTTTGCTCAGTTTGGCTTACAACTAGGTACTTGGTGCTAGCATCCACAGATGAGGGACACCAGTTTGTTTCTCTGGGACTGTGTTACTTCACTTAGCATAATATTTTCTAGTTTCATCCATTTACCTGCAAAGTTCATGATGTCATCTTTCTTTGCCGCTCCATAGAACTCCATTGTGTAGATGTACCACATTTTCTCTATCCACTTGTTGGTTGAGGGGCACTTGTGTTGGTTCCAGCTCTTTGCTATTGTGAAGAGAGCTGTGTTCTGGCTGGCTGGGTAACTCCACCCCCACAGCTGCACAAGCCTGCCTCTAATCCCCCTGGCTGAAGCCCCCCACCTCTATGTGCCCTAGACTGTTTCTAAAGTCTCTAGAACATACTGTCCAGGTGACTGACAGGCCCATTTGGGCTGATTTTTTTTTATTTATTTACATTTATTTATTATTTATTATTTTTATTTTTGGTCTTATTGAGACAGGGACTCCCTGTAGTTCTAGCTGTCCTGGAACTCACTATGTAGAGAAGCTAGCCTTGAACTCATAGAGATCCGCCTACCTCTGTGTCCTGAGTGCTGGGATTAAAGGTGTGTGCCACCACAGCCAGTTTATTTTTATTTTTTGTGTGTACGATTATTATGCCTGCACATACGTAAGTGCACCTGTGTTGTGCAGTGCCCACAGAACCTAGAAGAGGATGTCAGTAACTCCCCTGGAACTGGATTACTATTGTTAGTTGTCATGTGAGTGCTAGGATTTAACCTGGGTTTTCTGCAAGAACAGCCAGTGCTCTTAACCACTGAACCATCTCTTCAGCCCCCTGGACTAATTCTTATAAGGAGGGACAATGTAATCTTAGGTCTTTCTGGGCAGTTCAGAGTCATGTCTCCATGTAGGACCACATATACCACTTAGATCTTGTGCTTTGACTAGTTATCAGAGTCCTGCAGTTTCATTTTCTGATTTCACAAGCTGATGATTATGAGGGAGGGGTCCATCTGCAATGCCCTCCACTGCCAATATGGAACTAGATACCTAACAATAAAAGACTTCTTCAGCTGCAAGCAACAGGCACATTTAGACTTCTAGAAGAAAGGTCGGGTTTGTCTTTTCCTTCAGTATCAAATGTTGCTCATTAGTCTCTATCCTCCTCAACTCTCACTTGGATTTATTTTGTCTTTTCATTTTTCAAACATGTTAGTAACATGGTTCCCAGACACTGGGACTGTTGGCCACCTACTTTAGAGTTCCCAGTAGCCTGGGGGGGGATGGAAGCCTGAAGTTAGGGTAGATGGAGTTAGCTTCACTTTCATCCTCATGGAAGATAAGATTCTATTACCAGAAGTATATGGGGAAATGGTTCAGGGTACCTGAATCCTGAATGTCCCACATACAGTCCTCATCTGTTCACCCTAAGAATGTCACTGCTCCAGGACAGATGTGACACTGTCATTGTGGGATGGGATCTGCCTCTTAGAAAAGTGCTGCCACTGCTTCCTGGCCTGACCCCCTCGCCCACTTTGGACCTTTGCTTTCCTTCAGCCCATGGCTTTGGCTTCCTATTTGCCCTCAGGTGGGGCTTCTTACATGGTACAACACCTATTAAGATGTTTCTCAATATTCAGGGATTCCTCAAGCTAGTGGTCTAAGACTTCTTTTGGCCTCATCACGGTCACTTGTAGAATCTACTTTCTGTCTTTCATAATACACAGGGCTCCATGTCCTTGCTGTAATGGTGACACCTGCCTAGCTGGAGCACTGTTTTCCATGCCTGGCCAGATAGGCCTGGTCTCTCCTGGCCTCTCCTTGTCTGCTCAGCCTCAGAGCTGGGCCTGTCCAGGTCCTGACAGGGGCCTGACTTGTTACACTGCAAAGAGCATGTCAGTTTTGTGCCTGGACTGATCCTTGGCCAGCATGTTCATTTAGGAATCTGTAAATGTGAGCCTAGTGGGCATGAGCCTCTAGATGACACCATCCTTCATGTGTGCCAGTGTACTTTCCCTTCTATGTGTGTGGAAAGTATTCCCCTTATGACATATTTTACATCAGCAGTCATGTTTTCCTGGAAATTGATTTAACTTTTAACACTTCAGAGAAGATCTGATGTAAAACATGTAACAGCCATCGAAAACAACTGTATTTCCCATCTTTCAACACCACTTTGGTTACAAAATACCTTTCCCTACTAACTAGTATATATTATTTTCCACACTGTGATGTTAGCATAGTTCATTCATTCATTCATTCACTCATTTGTCCTTTCATTCATTCACAAACATTTAAGAGCTAGAATTTTGGGAAGGCCCTGGGGCTACAATGTTGAATAAGGCGTATGCCCTGGCCCCTAACCAGATCTCAACCTCATGAAAAGGTAGATGACTAAATACTGAATTCAAACACAATGGGACAAGGACATGAGTCAGGGGTTCATAGGGGATGACGCTGTGTGGGCCAGGGACAGAGAGTTTCACTAGGAAGAGTGTACCTGCACTGACTCTTGCACAGTAAGCAGGAACTCACTAAATGGAAACATGGAGAACATGTATCTCAGCAGAAGGAATCCTCCAAGGAATGGATTCCAGGAAGGATCATGTTGGGTGGAATAGCACTGAACCATCACAGTGGGTTTGAAAAGGATTAATTCAGTTCAGCAGAGCACAATGTGCAAGGCAGAAGAGCCAGGGAAACAGCAGGACATAAGGCTGGGATGGGGGTAAGCAGACCCCACATCGCGTGAGGTTCTAAACATTCCATTAAGGATATGATATCCCATTCTGAGAAAGGATTAGCATCTGAAGGTCTCAAGGAGTCTGTTATGAATAGATTTGTATTTTAGGAAGACTGCTTTGGCATTAGTGGCGATATTGACCGGAAAGGGGTGCTGATGAGACAGGAAGACAATTTACAGGCTCCAGAGATGGTCTAAATTTGGGATGACAGGAGCTTAAACTAAGAAAGCCAACATGGACTCAAGGACAAGGGAATAGCTTTAAAATACATTAAAAGGGAAAGATTTAGTTTTGGGTGGTTCAATGTATGAGAAAAAAAACACTAAACCAGGTTAGGGAATAGTTTTGGAGATGAAGTGTCTTATTTGTCTGCTTGGGATTGAAGGAGGTCATTTAAGTAAAGAAGTCCATCAAATACATGGCTGATGTGTGAAGGGAGAGGACAAGAGAAGTGTGGACTTAAGATACAGACTGGGAGTGGTTTGTGAGGGAAAGTGGCTAGTGTGAGAGTGCATGAAGTCACTCAGGGAGAATGCAGAAAGACGACGGGGAGCCAAGGCAAAGCTCTGGAGCATTCTTTCTTTCCTTTACTATTTTGATAATTTGGTGCACATATTCAACGTGTTATGATTGTCTTCACCCCCACTACCCTCTCTTATCCCTCTTCTACTCCTTCTGAACCCCTTCTTCCCAGCTAGTCCCTTTCCCATCTTCATGCCTTTTTGAGTTTAATGAGGTTACTCACTGGACCAGAAGCAAATTACCGTGGTTAAGGTGAGGACTCATGAACAGCACCCTGTGGATGGCAATCTTGAAGAAGCCAGTCTTGTGCAGTTATCCGTAGTTGCTATGTACACGATTACTAAAGCCAAGCCATATCCAGAAGACAGTTTTACAACACTGTCCCCTAGCCTGTGGCTCTTACAATCTTTCACTTCTTCCACAATGTTCCTTAGGCCATAGAGAGGGTGATGTGAATACCAATCTTAATAAGAAAAAGGAGGAACAGTTAGTAGGCAGAAAAGTCAAGGGCAGATCCCAAGGGCAAAAGAGCAGAGTGGTGTCACAGAGTTCGGAGTATATTTCAATAAGAAAGCAATAGCAAACTGTGCCCTGGAGAAAAAGAAAGATGGACACTAAGAGATTGTCCTCTAGATTTGTCAGTGAAAATTCTCTAGAACATTTCCCTCAACAGGATTAGTTGAGCAGCTGAAACTTTACTTTAGAAAGCAGAAAACAACAAAGAAATAAACAACTCCAAAACCCCAAACCAAACAAAAAACAGACAAAAAAAAGAGTATAGAGTAGGAGGTCAGAGCCGGGGAATTTTTCATTACTTATTGCTTATTTAATTCATGGTCCTCTCTTTGGATTGTAATGTCAGAGGGAGCAGGCACATTGTTGAACTTCATCAAGATTGGAATCCTAGCACTGAGCAGGGATTTAATAAATATTTGGTGAGTTCTAAGAAAGAAAAAAGAGCGATAGATAAGGCTTACAACATAAGAGAAGGTTTTTACTTTCTTACACGAACTTAGGGGAAACATGTAGGAAGGAATGTGTCGGAGATGACATAAAGAGAAATTTTTGCTGTGGTTATTGCAACACACATTTAACATTTCCTCAAGCTTTGCCTAAAAGCACCCCTGTCCAAAAAGTGCACAAAACCCCCAATCCCAAAGTCCACTTTAATGAAACTAAGGAATTATGGAATCCTTAGTTAACAGAACAGGGGAGGATTTATGAGAATGGGGAGAAAGGACGCCACGTAAATCCAGACATAAATGCAGGCACAAATTCCCCAAACCTTATTACAGTGGGCTCCATACACAGGGATGGGTGCTCCTGGATTCCATTTGCTTTTACAAATCAGAGCAAGCAGTGCCAAGTGAGAGCTTACATGGAAAGGCTGTGTGTAGAGGAAGTGGACTGTCTCCATGACAACAGCAATGAAGACAAAGTTGCCACTGTGAGACAGCCACTTGCTCTTCATCACCACTCACAAAACTTCAGGTAATAAGAACATTCCAGGTCAAGGCACAAGCATTGGGCCCTTCCCAGCACATACTTCCAAATATGCCAAAAAACCTCATCAGTTTCAAAAATGAAAAATCAAAATGTGAGGATTCATATCAATGTACACTGTAGGAAGAAGGAATAAAGAACAAGAACAAAATGTTAAAGAAAGAATACTCATGAGAATGTGAAATCTGACCTTTCAAGTTTACCTTTAACTTGTTTATTTTATTTTATTTTGGACCTTGGTGACAAACACCTGTAATCCCAGCACCCACAAGTCTGAGGCAGGAAGACCACAAATTCAGGGTTAGCCTGGACCGTACAGGGCTAGGCTATGCTCGGCTGCAAAGGAAGATGACCTCAAAAAGGCAAAATGACAAAAGCCCAAACAAAGCGACTATGATCCTTTCTAACTAACATCTTATAGCTGGTTTTCATATAAATAGGAAAGAGCGCATTGTATATTAAATGAATGGCCTAACTTCTAGAACTTCAATAATTAAGGGTTAATTAGCAGAAGTAGGACCGAATCCCTATGGCAGGCTGCTGAAGAACTGACAGGAGATGTCAAGACACCACCTTTTGCACCCCCACTGTGATGCCATCATGTTTCTGGATCATAATGTTCCCATTATCTGATTCTAAATGTACCGCAGGAATATCAGTGGGGTCAGAAGTTAGCTTAGTTGCTTGCTGGGCTAGAACAGATATTACTCCAGCATGCTCATCTGAGAGGGTACCACGACAGCCCCAATAAAGTCCTTGTAATCTGTATACAGGACTCCAACAATAAAAACATTCTTCATTGTGTCCTCCCAAGTGCTGCTCCAAAGTTGCCCGTGGGCCCCACAGCGTTGGGTTTCCTTCTACAGCGCAAGCCTCGGTCACGTGACAAGAGCCTAACGTTTATTTATTTATTTTTTAATTTTTTAAAATTTATTTCCGTATGTGTATGAATGTGTTGTCTGCATGCAAGTTTGTGCACCCGTGTCGTGCAATGCTGCGGAGGTCAGAAGAGGGTGTCGGATTCCCCTGGAACTGGAGCTCTCCCGGAATTGGAGTTTCAGACGGTTCTCGGCCGCCATGTGGGTACTGGGGATCAAACCCGGGTCCTCTGCAAGAGCGGTCGGCGCTCTTAACCGCTAGGCCATCTCTCCAGCCCCTAACGTTTATTTTTAAGGGAATTTAAAGTCTTGTTTATTCTGGGTTTTCAAGACATTCTTTATGTATAAAAATCAGCTTATTTTAAATTATTTAAAATTTAGTTCCTTCCACTCTAATAATCTTTCATTTTACTCTTCATTTTAAGAGCATCACAACAGAAGTTTCAATAGGATCAACCAAAGTAGGGGTTCATGATGTGGCTCTAATCACATGCGCCATTTCAACACTTTTGTTAAGTTGTCATGGAGACCCACATATCAAAATGCTGCCTCACACATACAGCTATTCAGCTGTTTTTTTTTTTTTTCACATAAATTTATTTATTTATTTTTAACAAATCTAGACCCATGTTCCCGCTCATTCCCCCACCCCACCAGAGCTCGTGCATTCTGCCAAACATGCTTTCCATCTCTTAGTCTTTCTCAATATTTTCCATGGGGAAGTTGACTGTTTTGAGCAGAAGTTCACTGTTTCAGTCAGTTCTTTGATGCAGTATTTTCTGTTGTTGTTGTTGTTTCCAAAATGCATTATGCCCAACTGCTTTGTACAAAAGCTCAGGGGGCCCTACACAAGAAATACTTACAACTGGGTAATTGGCACTAGCATCCACAGATGAGTGATACCATGCATCGTTTGTTTTTCTGGGACTGTGTTACTTCACTCAGCATGATGTCCTCTAGCTCCAGCCATTTTCCTGCAAAGCTCGTGATGTCGTCTTTCTTTACTGCTGCATAGAACTCCATTGTGTAGATGTACCACATTTTCTCTATCCACTCGTCAGTTGAGGGGCATTTAGGTTGGTTCCAGCTCCTTGCTATTGTGAAGAGAGCTGCAATAAACATGGCCGTGCATGTATCTCTGTGGTGGCGTAAGTCTTGAGGGTACATGCCCAGGAGTGGTATGGCTGGGTCGGGTGGCAAGTTCATTCCAAGTCTTCCAAGGGTTCTCCACACTGCTTTCCATAGTGGCTGTACAAGTTTACATTCCCACCAGCAGTGGATGAGTGTTCCCCTTTCCCCACAACCTCTCCAGCACTTGGTATCATTTGTTTTCTTGATCCTAGCCAGTCTTATTGGAGTAAGATGATATCTTAAAGTGGTTTTCATTTGCATTTCCTTAATGATTAGTGATGTTGAGCAGTTCTTGAGGTGTTTCTCAGACATCTCTAATTCCTCGCTTGTGAAGTCTCTGTTCAGTTCTTTGCTCCATCTATTGAGCGGGTCATTTGTTTTCTTTTTTCTTTGTTTTTTGAGTAGTTTATATATTCTGGAAATCAATGCTTTGTCAGATGTATCTGCAGTGAAGGTTTCCTCCCACTCTGTGGGATTTCTCTTCACTTCCTTGATTGTTTCTTTTGATGTACAGAAGCTTTTGAGTTTGATGAGGTCCCATTTGTCAATTGTCGACCTTAATTCTTGTGCAGCTGCTGTCTGATTTAGGAAGTCTTTTCCTACGCCTATGTCTTGTAGTCTGCTGCCAACTTTTTCTTCTATCACCTTCAGAGTTTGGGGTTTCACGTTGAGGTCTTT
>VZQC01004335.1:188463-278003 GCA_009823505.1 Rhizomys pruinosus
TTTATTTTTTTTGAGGCTATTGTGAGTGGGAACGTCTCCTTATATTCCTTCTCCAATTGTTTATTGTTGCTGTAAACAAAGGCTACTGATTTTCCTAGGTTAATTTTGTAATCTGCCACTTTACTGAAACTCTTAATCATTTCTAGGAGTTTTCTGGTGGAGCTTTTAGGATCCCTTAGGTAAACTATCATATCATCTGCAAAAAGGGATAGTTTTACTTCCTCTTTTCTGATTAGTACTCTTTTAATTTCCTTTTCTTGACTTATTGCCCTAGCAAGCATTTCAAGCACTATATTGAAGAGGAGTGGCAATAGGGGGCAGCTTTGCTGGATTCCTGCCTTTAAGGGGAATGCTTCTAATTTTTCTCCATTTAGGATGATGTTGGCAGTGGGTTTATTGTATATGGCTTTGATTATGTTGAGGAATGTTCCCTTCAGTCCAATTCCCTCCAGTACTTTAGGCATGAAGGAATGCTGGATCTTGTCAAAAGCTTTTTCTGCATCAATTGAGATGATCATGTGATTTTTGTCTTTCAATCCATTTATGCGTTTTATGATATTTATTGATTTATGTATGTTGAACCATCCCTACATCTCTGGTATGAATCCAACTTGATCATGATACATGATCTTTTTGATGTGGGTGTCTATGCAATTTGCAAGTATTTTGTTGAGAGAATTTTTGCATCTATGTTCATTATTGAGATGGGTCTATACTTTTCTTTTTTGTTTGTGTCTTTGCCTGGTTTTGGTATTAGAGTGATGCTGGTTTCATAGAAGGAATTTATTTGGGAGATTTCCCTCTGTATCCTTCTGAATAGTTTGAGTAGTAATGGTTGCAAGATTTCTTTAAATGTTTTATAGAATTCTGCTATGAAACCATCTGGGCCTGGGCTTTTTTTAGTTGGAAGGTTTTTTATTACATCTTCAATTTCCTCAAATATTGTGGGTCTATTTAACTGTAAATCTCTTCTTGGTTAAGCTTTGTTGATTCCCAGGATTTCTGATATTTATCCATTTCTCTTAGGCTTTCAAATTTACTAGGGTATAGGTTACTTCTCGTATGACTGTCTGGATCTTTTCTTTGTCTACTGTGATGTTTCCCCTTTTATCATGAATACTATTGTTTTGGAGTTGCTCTTTCTTTTGATTAACTGGTCTAGAGGTCTATTTTGTTTATCTTTTCAAAGAACCAGCTTTTGGGTTCATTGATTCTTTATATTGTTCTGTTTCTATTTCATTAATTTCTGCTCTGATTTTTGTTATATCTTCCTGTCTGTTGGGTTTAGGGTTCATTTGTTGTTGTCTCTCAAGTGTTTTTAGCTGTAGTGTTAGATTGTTTGTTCCCTTTCTGTTTTTCTTTTTTTTTTTTTTTTAAATGTGGGCACTTAGGGCTAAAAATTTCTCTGTTAGGACTGCTTTTAAAGTATCCCACACATTTTGTTGTGTTGTATTATCTTTTTCATTTAGTTCTATGAATACTTTTATTTCATTCTTTATTTCTTCCCTGATTCATTCATTATTCAGGATTGTGTTGTTTAGTCTCCATGTGTTCTTGTAGCTAGTAGGGCTTATTCTTGTGTTAATATTGAGCTTTATTGTACTGTGGTCTGATAAAATGCATGGAATAATTTCAATCCTTTTGTATTTGTTGAGATTTATTTTGTGTCCCAGTATGTGGTTGATTTTGGAGAATGTTCTGTGGGATGTTGAGTAGAAAATATATTCTCTGGTGTTTGGGTGGAATATTCTGTAGATGTCTGTGAGGTCCATTTTGTGTATTGTGTTGTTCAGTTCCCATGTCTCTCTGTTTACTTTTTGTCCAGGTAATCTATCCAATGGGCTCTGTGGAGTATTGGCATCCCCCACTATTAGTGTGCTGGGATTAATCCATGTCTTGAGGTCCTGGAGAGTTATTTTTATAAAGTTTGGTGGACCAGAGTTTGGTGAATAAACATTTAGATTGTGAAATCTTCATGGTTAATTGTTCCTTTGATAAGGATGTAATGACCTTCTTTGTCTCTTCTGATTAATTTTACTCTGAGGTCTATTTTGTCTGATATTAGAATAGCAACTCTTGTTTGCTTTTTGGTACCATTTGCTTGGAATTTTTTTTTACTTTTTTTTTTTTTTGTCTTTTTGAGACAGGGTCTCCCTGTAGCCTCAGCTGTCCTGGAACTCACTCTGTAGACCAGGCTGGCCTTGAACTCACAAAGATCCACCTGCCTCTGCCTCCCGAGTGCTAGGATTAAAGGCGTGCACCACCATGCCTGGAGAAATATTTTTTTCCATCCTTTCACTTAAGGTGGAGTCTGTCCTTGAGGGTGAGATGGGTTTCTTGTAGATAGCATATAGATGGATTCTGTTTCATAATCCATTCTCCCAGTCTATGTCTTTTGATTGGGGAGTTTAGACCATTAATATTTAAGGTTATTATTTAGAGATGTGTGTTGATCCTTTCCACCTTATATTTTGTTTGTATTCTTGGTCTAGGTTTGTATTTACTCTGTTATACTTTTGTTAATTTCTCTCTTTAGTTGCTTGGGGATAGTTGCTCCTTTCCTCTGTTATTTGAATTACTTCAAGTATTTTCCAAAGCATTGGTTTTTTCACATATATTCTTTCATTTTGTTTATGTCATGAACGATTTTTCTTTCTCCTTCGACTGCAATTGACATTTTTTCTGGGTATAGTAGGCTGGGTTGGCATCTAAACTCGTTTAGCATAGGGAATACTTTTGTCCACGTTCTTCTGGCATTCATAGTTTGCACTGGGAAGTCAGCTGTAATTCTGATGGGTTTCCCCTTATATGTAACTTGTTGTTTTTCTCTTGTGGCTTTCAGTATTTTGTCTTTGTTTGAGCATCTAGCATTTTTAACTATGATATGGTGTGGAGAATTTCTTTTCTGGTCTTGTCTATGTGCTTCTTGTATTTGTATGGGTTTGTCTTTTTTCAGTTTGGGGAAATTTTCTTGTATTATTCTGTTGAAGATCTGATCATTACCACTGTCTTGTTATCATTCTCCTTCCTCTATCCCTATGATGTGGATGTTTGGTCTTTTCATAGTGTCCCACATTTCCTGGTTGTTCCACTCTTGTTTTTTTGTTTTTTGTTTTTCAAAATTTTCATAATCTTTACTTGAGCATCCTAGTTGCTCCCTGTTATCCTGCAGGTCTGTTATTCTTTTTTCTGCTTCATCCATTCTGCTTCTGGGGCTCTTTCTCATCCTTCCCTATTAATTGGATGAATATACAATTTCCTTTTTTATTTCATCCTGTGATTTCTTTAGTATTTCCATTTTCTTTTGGAGCTTGTCCTTCTCTTCTTGTAGCTCCTTACTTCCTTGCTGGTCAGTTTCTTTTTTCATTTCAGCTTGGGATCTTTTCAGTGTTTCCACTTCTTCTGGAGTTTGTCATTCTACCCCTCTAGTTCTTTCCAGAGTTTATTATTCTTTCCTTCTAGCTCCTTCCTGAGTTTTTCATTTTCTTCCTTTAATTCTCTGATTTTTTCTTTATATTCTTTGATTTCTTTGAATATGTCTACAGTTGTTCTTCTAAGTTCCTTGTCTTGGTTTCCTTCCAGGGAGATCTCACTGTGGGGATCTTCTATAGGACTGCTAGAGTTGGGTGTGGGTTTATTATGAGCTTTTCCCATGTTGTTTTTTTCATTGCATCTTTGGCATGTGAATTTGTTTTTGTTGTTGTTGTTGTTTGTTTGGATTCTGTTGCTAATCTTAAATGTTAATATGGAGAACTGATTGGTAACTCACTCTGCTTCCTGTCATCTTGTTCCTCAATGTTGACTGCACAGTCTAGAATCACTAACACTGTGCCTGCTAGATCATCTGTACCACAGCACCTTGCACCATAGCACCACCAGCTTCTTGAGGGGGGTGTTGGGGGGAGGATGTTTGCTCCTTTGGCCCATGCACTGGTACCCTATTGACCTGCTGCCCACCTGTCTAGCTCCTCCTGTGATGCTTGGCTCGCTGGAACCAGAGGTGCGAGGTTTCTGGGTACTCCCAAGCCTCTGGGCATGGGGTTTAGGGGGCCACAAGTCTGCAAGGCAAGTCTGCTTTACCTGGCAGCCATGGGGCACCTGTATAGCTCCACTGAAATATTTTTAAAACGTAGAAAAGGATGGCCCGGTGTGGTAGCACACACCTTTAATCTCAGCACTAGGGTGGCAGAGGCAGGTGGATCTCTGTGAGTTCAAGGCCAGCCTGGTCAACATAGTGAGTTCCAGGACAGCTGGAGCTACAGGGAGACTCTGTCTCAAAAAGACAAAAATAAAAATAAGAAAAGAAAGGAAAAGTACAAAGAATAGTATTACTTATATGTATTTCAGTTACCCATAATTTATAGAAATCAATAGTTGTTCTGGGTTTTGAAAACATTTATTGTACTGATTTCTAAACTAGTATATTAACCACATAGTTGTAATTATATACTTTTGGATTCTGTTGATAATCTTAAATATCTATTTATGATTATTTCTTAATATCTATTTAAATATCTCTTTAAAGCTATATACTCATATACACTCTGAATTATTATACTTTATATAACACTTTTAGATACTGCCTTCTCTTAAAACATCAGGCTTTCCATCATGCTCCTTGTCTGTTGCAGCCAATGTTCTTCTTTCTTTTTTTTTTTTTTCTTAAAGCAAAGTTGGAGTTTACTATGAGAAATATTTTAGTATAGATGTAAATAGGAGTGGTGCAAGCACAAATGATTGGGCAAGAGCTTTTCTATTACTAATCTGAAAGCTACCATACCCAGTGATGGGATTCATTCTGGCATTTTCATGAGTATATGGTCTTATACTTTTATGTTCATTCATTTCTCTCCCTTACTGTCCTACTCCATCTCTCCTGCCTCTTGGTTGGGCCCATCCTCACTCCAAATAGCCCTCCTTTCTGCTTTCATGCTGTGTGTATTCTATCGCCCTCTCTTTTCCTTCTCACTCCTCTCTTAGCATCTTGTTCTCCCCTTTTATGGGCCCCCTTTCCACTTTCATGGTCCACCTGACACATATATAAATGTATATCTAGTTCCACACAGGAGAGAATGTACAGTGCCCGTCTGAGTCTGGTGAAACTCACTTAACATAAGGATTTCAAGTTTTATTTTTCTGCAAATGTTATGATTTCATTTTTAAGGCTGAATAATTCCATTGTGTGCCACATTTTATTTATTTATTCATCTGTTGATGGCCATCTAGGCTGGTGCCATTTCTTGGCTCTTGTGGATTACTATTTGCAATTTATTGCTTCAATAAATAAATAGCAATAAATATGGATATGCAAGTATCTTTGTGGTGTGTTGAGTTAGAGTCCTTTGGGTATGTATGTACCCAGGATTGGTATTACTAGGTCATATGGTAGTACTGTTTGTAGTGTTTGGAGGAGCCTCTGTACTGATTTCCATAATGGTGGCACCACTTTACACTTCCACCAGCACTGGGTGAATGATTCATCTTTCCTATGTCCCCAGTGGCATTTGTCATCATTTGAGTTATTTTCTCAATGATAGCTATTCTGACTGAGGTGATAGGGAATCTCTAAGCAGTTTAAAATTGAATTTCCCTGTTCGCACAGGACGCTGAACACTTGTATTTATTTTTTATTTGTGTATTTTCTTTTGATGACTACATATTTGGTTCATTTATTGATTGGATGATTCATTTAATTTTTAGAATTCTTTTTTTAGATATTAATCACCTACCTGATGTACAGTTCGTAAGGAATTTTTCCCATTACGTAGGCTGGCCTCTTCACTCTGATGATATCCTTTCCTGTGTCCAAAGATTTTCATTTCATGTAATTCCATTTGTCAATCACGACGTTATTTTCTGTGCTATTAGAGCCTTTTCAGAAAGTCCTTGTGTATGCCTGTATCTTGAAGTATTTTGCCTCTGCTTCTCTCTAGCAGTTTCAAAGTTACAGATTTTTACATTAAGGTCTTTGATCCATTTTGAATTGATTTTTGTGCAGGGTGAGTGATGGATCTAGTTTCATTCTTCTACATATGGAATCCATTTACTATGGCTCTGTAATTAGTATTTGAGATCAAGTGTTCCTTCAGCATTTCTCTTTGGCTTAGAATGGGTTTGGCTATTCAGGGTCTTTTATGGTCCCATATAAATGTTAAGAATTTTTTTTTCTATTTCTGAGGAGAATGTAATTGAAAATTTGATGATGGTTGCATCAAAACTATTGATCATTTTTGGCAATGAAGCCATTTTTATAACTTTAATTTTTCCAATCCATGAGCATGGGAAGTCTTTTCATCTTCATTTCTAATTTCTTTCTTCAGGTTAGGGTTTTAAACTTTTCATGTTTTTTACCTTCTTGATTAGTTTTATTCTTAGTCATTTTAATTTTTTGGAAGCTATTGTTAATGGGATTTTTTTCTATAAGAAGAATGGAAATTCCTGTGGTTGAAAAGACATAGTGAGGCAGGTATGGTGGCACATCTTTAAGCCTAGTATTCAGGAGACAGAGGCAGGTTGATCTCTGTGAGATCAAGGCCAGCCTGGGCTACATAGTACCAGGACAGCTGGGGTTACAGGGAGACCCTGTCTCAAAAAGACCAAAAACAAAAACAAAAATATTATTTAAAATATAATAATTCAGGATGCATATAAATTATATGGCATTTAAGGAATGTTTCAAATTATTTAATTGCAATACATAAATAATATATTAATTTAGAAACAAGCACTACAGATATGTGCAAAATTAGGAATAATTTAACTTTTTCATTTTCTAGTTGCATTCTCTATTTCTTTTACTTTTTGTTTATTTATTTTTTTGGTCTTTTCAAGACAGGGTCTCCCTGTGGCCTCAGCTGTCCTGGAACTCGCTCTGTAGACCAGGCTGGCCTTGAACTCACAAAGATCCACCTGCCTCTCCCTCCCATGCTAAAGGCATGGGCCACCATGTCCGGCTACCTTTTTTTTTTTTTTTTTTTGTAACTAAGACATTAAGCATTATATTGAATAAAAGTAATGAGAAAGTTTTTTCTGAGTATGTTTATTCAACACAAAACATACTTCCCTAACTTCACTGAGGTTGGCTGACCACAACCACAATCAAATCCACCTCTGAACTGGAACTCAGCTGGGAGGTAGAAGATAGCTTGGGAGAGTTGGTTCTATCCTTTCATGATATGGGTCCCGGGGATTGAACTCAGGTCATCAGATTTGGTGGCAGGTGTCTTTATTTGCTAAGCCATCTCAACGGTCCCCTATTTTATTTTTTTTAAGATCCCCTATTTTTTAAAAGAGTAAAATGAAAATACTATGAAAAATGTGTTAGAAAGTAAAAAAGGCAAATCAGAAGAGGTAAAAATAAAAAGAGAGAGGGGAAAGTAGTTGGGGCGGCTTCTTTGTTGGGCCCGCTTCTTTATTGGGCCCTTGAGAACCGGAGCTTGTCAGGGGGGAAGGTCCGTGGAACTCGAGGACTCCTGTCTTATGACTTACACTGGTGCTGAGCCTGTATTGGACAAGCGTCCTGCGTGCACCAGAGCTGTCCTCACTTTAGTAGCTTCCCTTGGCTGGCCACATTTAGCTTTGCAGTCCATGGGCAGGACTCCACGGATTGCACCCTCTGCTGTGGCTAATGTTCCAGGTGGGGGGTGTCTGCAAGTGCTTTGGGAGCGGGGGGGAAGCAACCACAGCTCTGAGATCCATCGGTAGAAGCACAGTATTTTCCAAACCCACTAAGCACTGACCATGCTACTACAGCTGTGGATGGTTAAGTACTCTCCTGGAGTTTCAGAGTTTTCAGACTACAGAAGTGAACAGACACGTGGATCCAGAAGTTTAGCCACTCACTTACTTCAGGCTTAGGGCTTTCGAACTCCAAGATTATCATTTAAAAATTTTTCTTGGTCTTTTTTGAGACAGGGTCTCCCTTTAGTCCCAGCTGGCTTGGAACTCACTATGTAGACCAGGCTGGCCTTGAACTCACAGAGATCCGCCTGCCTCTGCCTCCAAAGTGCTGGGATTAAAGGCGTGTGCCACTATGCCCACCTAATAAAAAATTAAAAAAATTTGATTTTATGTGTGTATTTTGCCTGCATATATGCAACATGTGTGCACAATGCCTGTGGAGGCCAGAAAGGGATGTTGGATCCACTGAAACTGGAGTTAGGGTAGCAGCAGGTGGGTGCTGGGAACTGAACCCAGGTCCTCTGCAAGACCAGCCAGTGCTCTTAACTGCCGGGCCATCTCTCCAGCCCATCCAGGGTTATTCTTGGTTGATAAAAGATCTGCTTCAAACACGGAAGGTGGGCCCACCATTCCCAGTGCACTCCCCTGTCTGGGACAAGCCTCCTGCCCCTGGTATTTTCCGGCTCCATAGTTTCAGGCCCCCTCCACTGTCTACATGGTCTTCCACGGCAGTCTCTGACCCGGGGACTGTGTCAGGTCACTAGGCTTCCCAACTTGTGGTTATTCCTTTTCTCTGTAGTTAGTCCCTGTTCTCAGGTCCCCAGAGTGGTTCATTTTACATAACAGATTCTCACTGCAAGGTGCCAGCCACTGCCCTCTGAGTCACAAGAAGTGACAATATTGGATTTCTGTCCTCTGTTACTTGTTCTCAAGAGGAATCACTGCTTTACCATAACCTGCATCTGGATTTGAGATTTATGGGGGCTTATGTCACTGTCCTGTGGGGGACTGCTGGACCCTTCACCAGGGTGCCCTGGCTGGCCTTTGGGATGACGCTTTGCCCCCTCCCTGCTCCACTGGGAAGCCGTACAGCATGACCGTGCTCAGCTTGGCTTCTTTCGGTGTGTCCCTTTTCCTTTTCTTTGGACTTTCAGTTGCTTTATCACTACCGAGGTCACTTTCTAGAGCTCTTCCTCCTCTTCCTGTTTCTTTGGAATTGCCATTCTTTTTTTAGACCGACCCGTCTCTTTTTAAAAGTATTTTTATTGATTTTTTTTTTTGTGTGTGTATCTCATATACAACATCTTTTTTTTTTGGTCTTTCGAGACAGGGTCTCCCTATAGTCCCAACTGGCCTGGAACTCACTCTGTAGACCAGGCTGGCCTTGAGCTCCCAGAGATCCATCTGCCTTTGCCTCCCAAGTGCTAGGATTAAAGGCGTGTGCCACCATTCCTGGTGACTTAATCATCTTTATACCTTCCCCATCAGCACCGCCCACTGGATTTCATGCATTCTGTCATTTATGTTAAGGCCTATCGAGTCAAGTTAGTGTCCCCTGACATCTTTCAGTGCACATTTTCCACTGGTGACCATTGTCTTTAACAAGATCACAAATAGCCATCTTCTATTCTGTCCTCTTACCCTACAGTCAGTGTTCTTAAGTTGTCCATGAGCCTCTTTGATCACAAATTGATTTAGGGGTCTAGAATTATACATACACATATGTGTGTGTGTATGTATATGTACACACTTGTATATAAATATAGTTATATAACCCAACATGTTGCTTCCATTTGTATGTTCCTGGCACCCCTTTGCATGGCTCCACACTAACAGGATCATTAAATAGAACAAGACTTTGTACTATTAAACAAGAAAATTGTATGTGACTAATTCAATATTTTTAATCACAGTTTTATTTCTTCCTTTCTTCCTTTCCTCCTTTTGCTTCCCATTTTTCATCTTGAAATAGTTGTATACGTTATACTTGACTGGTGGTCAAAATAGCTGACTGAAATTGTTAATGTTTTCAGAACACACTTCCTCCCATCCTCTGAGATGCTGCCAAAATGGCTGTGTTATCCAGATGCGAGATCATTCCGGTTAGCAGCTCACCTTAACGATATGGGAGTATGCTGCATTTCCCAAGATGAACAGTACAGTCTCAGGAGAGAACTCAAAGTTCTGGGCCATTTTCTTAACTAAAATGTTGATCAGATTAAACTGGTGGTTTCAGGGACTTTTGTTCTTCTTATTCTGGGGAAAGTATGCCTCCTGCTGGGTAATGACGCTCCTTGTTTTCCTGGAGGAACTAGGAAAGGGGGCTGTCACATCCACCACCACCACCCCAGCCCCAGCTTCTTTTTCACCCCATTTGATCACCTTCCTTCTGTATCCCCCATGTACCCCAGTGCATTAGCAGGTTCTACTTTTCCCCCCAGGTATAACTAGCCTATGGCAGAGCTGGGGAGAGAGTGACTCCTCTCCTTACCCTCTGTGTGGAGTGTCACCCCTCAGCACTGTGTGTTGAATCTGTGACCACTGTTTGCTAAGGCCTACTCAGTGCGGCCCCATAAATTATGATCTTAGTTCTGGAGGCTCTAAGTCTAAATTCGAGGTGACAGATGTCAGGATCGAGTCCTTCTGAAGTCTGTGTGGTCTTCTCACTTAGGCCCTGGTGGTGTTCTGGCAATCTTTGGCACTCTTGGGCTTATAAGCACCACCTGCATGCCCATCCTCATCTTCACACAGCATTTGCCTATGTGCAGGTCAGAGATCAAATTCTTCCTTTAAAAAAGGATTTTAAAAGAGTTCTGTAGCTGCAGCCAACCAAGGTCAGATTCTGAACCACACTGCATGGTTAGACTTCACCAAATGGTTCTATTGCTGCTGTTGCTGTTGATATTGTTGGGAGAGGGCAGGACTCAGCCCATAGCATCAGTCTTTCTGGGATTTTTGAGTTTTCTTCTTTGAAAGAAATGTAAGAGATGTTTTGTTTACAGATTGTTGGTGAACATAAAATGATTCATTTTCTTAATGGAAAAGCAGTACTTAAGAGGCAGATATTATTATTATTATTATTATTATTATTATTATTATCTTTTAGAGACATGGTCTCCCTGTAGTCCCAGCTGTCCTGGAACTCACTCTGTAGACCAGGCTGGCCTTGAACTCACAGAGATCCACCTGCCTCTGCCTCCCAAGTGCTAGGATTAAAGTCGTGTGGCAGGCTTTAGAGTTTATAGCCCAGCCTCGGTTCCACAAATATAAGCAGCTTCCTGCTTGTGCTTCCATGTCATCCCCATCATCATGCATGTTAGCCCTCTGGAACTGTAAGCCAATTTAAATGTTCACTGTGAAGTGTTCCTGGTTGTGGTATTTTATCACAGCAGCAGAAAAGTAATCAATACAGCTGGGCTAGCTCTGGAGCAGAAGAGACAAATCCATTTCCTGTCTGCTATTTTGTGACGATAATGATTGGAACTCAAGTTACCTCCATCAAAGGGAGCTGCAGAGTCTGGTGTTCAGTCTTCTACCAGCACAGAACTTAGTCTAGCCCCTTTAAGAGGACCACTCTTATCTTAAACATTTTTGTTTATTTTCTCTTCCTTCCTTCCTTCCTTCCTTCCTTCCTTCCTTCCTTCCTTCCTTCCTGCCTTCCCTTCCTTCTTCCCTTCCTTCCCTTCCTTCCTTCCTTCCTTCCTTCCTTCCTTCCTTCCTTCCTTCCTTCCTTCCTTCCTTCCTTCCTTCCCTTTCTCTTTGCTACTCTTTCTCTCTCTTTCTTTTCTTTCTTTCTTTCTTTCTTTCTTTCTTTCTTTCTTTCTTTCTTTCTTTCTTTCTTTCTTTCTCTCTCTCTCTCTTTCTCTCTCTTTCTCTTCCTTTCTTCCTTCCTTCCTTCCTTCCTTCCTTCCTTCCTTCCTTCCTTTCTTTCTTTCTTTCTTTCTTTCTTTCTTTCTTTCTTTCTTTCTTTCTTTCTTTCTTTCTTTCTTCTTGGCTATAGCTGGCCTGAAACTCACTATGTAGAACAGGCTGGCCACGAACTCACAGTGATCTACCTGCCTCTGCCTCCCAAGTGCTGGATTAAAGGTGTACTCCACTATGTCTAGCTATTTAAAATTTTCTCTATTCTAATAAAATCAATCATAAGTTATTAAAACTGTAAGCAAAGGAAAACATCAGTAGTTGATTAGGAAAAAAGTTTTTTTGAGATAGGGTCTAACTGCCCAGATGGTCTGGAACTCACTATGTAGACCAGGCTGGCCTACATCCCACAGAGATCTGCCTGCCTCTGCTTCTGAACGCTGGAAATAAAGGCTTGTGCCACCATGCCTCTCTGGTTAGAAAATTTTAACTCAATTTGTCAATTCAACAAAACAACAAAACAACAAAACAACAACAACAACAACGCATGTACTCAAGCTAGCTCCAGGGCATCACTAGTGTGTGAGCCAGTGCTTCCTCTGACTGAATGGAGAGCACACTGGGATCATGTGATTATTGGGGTTTACAGCAGGGACAGTAGGGACCTAATGAACTTGCTCAGAAAGTCTTCTGAAACGCAATGCAGGGCTATGGGCAGTGCGGGGCTATGGGCAGTGCAGGACTATGGGCAAGGGCTGCTGGCCAGCTTTGCTAATTTCAGCCCAGTGGGTGCTGCATGCTGGACTTTAATCATAACAGATGAATTGGGAAGACAGTCTCCTAGTTACCAGGGAGTACAGGGTGCCTTTGGCAGGTTCTTAGTCACATAGATACAGTAATTTTTAGGAATGGACTCAGAAGGAAACTCAAGGACAATTTTATTAAAATTTAAGAGAAAGAAAAACAAGCCCAAACAAACAACAACAAAAACTACTGAAGGCAAGCTGCCTGAAGGAGGTGGAGAGGAGAAGGAAGGAAAGCATGCTTTCTGAGTTAGAGGTGTGAAGAGCAAGGCAGGCTCAGTAACTCAGTAATGTGTGACGATAAGTAGATACAGGGAGAAAAGGAGAGAGAGAGAGAGAGAGAGAGAGAGAGAGAGAGAGAGAGAGAGAGAGAGAGAGAATGCCTGAGATATCAGGGGAACCAGACTTAGCAGTGAGGGTCTGTAAGGAACTTCATTAAAGAGGGGCTTCTTGGGTCTGTACAAATCTCACTAAGCGACTGTTATTTGGTTGTATCTTCGCTTTTGGCTAAAGGCTGTTCTCTTGAGGTTGTGAAGCAGATGTATCCCTTATGGTTATTCTTCTGCCTTGCCTTCATGAGAGGGTGTTATCAACCACTGGCCATGAGTTTACTGGGGGGGGTGGCTACCGACTACCACCATTGTCGCGCGCAGCAGTCTCGCCGGCAAGAACTTCACGCAGACAACAGGATTCTTCTGCAGCAAACTTTATTGTGTACAGCTCTCTTGTGAGAAGGACCCCGAAATGGGGAAGAGGCACTGCTTATATAGCAGTCCAGAGGGTTCGTGCATGCTCTGGATAGGTGTGCTGACTCGATGCCTCATTTGCATGTTAAAGGGGCGAATTTAGAGAGCAGTAGTCATGCGCAGTTTTGCCCTAGTGCGGAAGAGGTGGCTACATGCGGAAAAGGTGGCTAGTTGTTGTTCTCTAGCCATCTCAGGAAGTCGGCGCCATCTTTAAGGCGCGACGTAGAGCCACACTGTTAGCAGTGTGACAGGCTGCCAACAGTTCCCCCTTTTCTATTATATGGCTGGGAGAATGTCTGTCTTAGGTTGCCACTGCAGAGGTATACCTTACCCGTCATTGGGATAACAAACAGCTCGTCAACCGGTTAGGGTCCATAGCGTCCCATGAACCCCCACCGATGACAGCCTCAGTGGTAAAAACTGCGAAGCGTCCTACGAGCTTCCACCGTTATGAGTGCTGATTTGCCCCCTGTCTTAGGTTGGAAATACATGCAGTAGGTCTTACCCGTCATTGACTACTTCTCCAGTATACTAAGCCAGATGTTAGCGGAGGAACCTGCTTCCAAAGCTGCAAGGGCCTGTGCAATGACCACCTTATCGCGCCGATGTTGGGCACGGAGCCTACACATTATCCAGAGCATAAGTAGAATCCCTCCACCTAAGAGTAAGCCAAATCCCGCCACCCCAGCCCATTCTTTGAAGTGTGAAACAGCGGTGGAAATCCAGGAAGCCAGTCCTTCAGCAAGGGAGGTGTCCATTCTGGTAGAATTCACAGTAACGATGGCCATACGAAGCTGGTTCATCAAGCTGTCAAATTCACCACTCCAGTTACTATCATGACGAATTGGCATTGGTCTTGGGAACACTGACAGGATCCCCCATCGTGGCTCCGCCTGAGTCATCCAGAGGCTGATCATGAGAATCACCAGCAACTGGATCACTGGTCTTTTCATGTTCTTTTATTTTTCTTGTTAATCGCTCAGGCACCCAAATTGGATTTTCTTCTTCCTGTGGAAAAACACAAATAGCTCCCCTGGATCTTATTAAAATAGGATCCGGGCCTTTCCACTTTCCAGATATGACATCTTTCCATTTTACTAATTCCTTTTGTGTTGTGGGCCAGGAATTGTGACGCTCGGCTGCAGAGCGGCCTTGAGCATCCAAATTTAAAAAATTTAGAGTAAATAATGTCACTGAGACAATTGTTTTTGGTGTCAGGGGAACGTTCTCCAATCCCTCTTTTTGTTTAATAATATAAGTTTTGAGGGTGTGATGTGCACGTTCCACAATACCTTGTCCTTGTGGATTATAGGGTAATCCAGTGATGTGGGTAACTCCCATCTGCTGACAAAACTGTTTGAATTTGGTTGCTGTATATGCCGGGCCATTGTCTGTTTTTAGTATTTGTGGTAGGCCCCAAGCACTCCAGGCTTCCAAGCAATGTTGAATGACCTGTGTTGTTTTCTCCCCAGAGAGGGGGCTAGCAAAAATAATGCCAGAACATGTGTCTACAGAGACATGTAGGTACTTTAATCTACCAAAGGAGGTGACGTGTGTCACATCCATCTGCCAAATTTGGAGAGGGCGTAATCCTCGCGGATTGATACCCACATGGGGGGTAGGCAAAAACTCAGCACAATTATGGCATTGTAGGACAATGTTGCGAGCTTCACTGCGAGTTAATGAGAAGCGTCTTCGCAAAGTTTCAGATGTCACATGAAATTGAGAATGGAATTTGGCAGCCGCCTCCAGGGGGCTGATTATAACAAAGGCGCCAATCCTAGTGGCACGGTCGGCTTGTTGGTTGCCCTTTGCCATGGGGCCTGGTAGTCCTGAATGAGCTCGAATGTGTGTAATATATATAGGAGAGGATCGAGACAAAAGTTCATTTTGAATTTCCTGGAAAATAGAGGCAACTGTGCTGGACATTTTAATCATTCCCACGGTTTCTAGGGAGTTGACAGCATTTACCACATAACTAGAGTCTGAGACAATATTAAGAGGCCCAGGAAAATTTTTTAATACTTCCAATACTACTTGACATTCTGTTAATTGTGGAGAGGTGTGATCAAATTGTATAGTGGTAGTTTTTCCTTCATGCACATACGCTCCTGTTCCACTCTTAGAACCATCAGTGTAGACTACAGCTCCCTCAGGTATTGGTTGGGTCCTAGTAACCCGGGGGAAGATTAAGGGCTGGCTTTGAGCGAAGTTTAATATCGGGTGTTTGGGATAATGGTTATCAAACTGTCCCTGAAAGGCTGTAACAAGAATAGCCCAATAGTCATTTGTTGCTGCCAGTACCTGAAGTTGTTCTGTGGTGTAGGGGGTAATGAGTTTTTGAGGCTGTGAGCCAAAGTGAGTAACCGCCGCTTTAAGTCCTTTTAGAGCCAGTTTAGCTACTGCGGCAGGATACCATTCAATGGTTTTGGCTGGAGATGCATTAGGGTGGATCCATAGGAGTGGGCCGTGTTGCCATAGGACTGCGGTGGGTAATTTAGCAGTCTGTAACACACATAAATGAAAAGGCTGGGATTGTACTATTCTGAGTAATTGAGCTTCACTTAGTACTTGTTCTACCCTTTTTAGGGTGGTCAAAGCTTCTGGGGTCATGGTGCGGGGTGATGTAAGATGTGAGTCCCCCTCCAGGATATCAAACAGTGGTTTCAATTCGGTTGTTGATAATTTAAGAAAGGGGCGCAACCAATTAATGTCTCCCATCAATTTCTGAAAATCATTAAGTGTATGAAGATGATCTCTTCGAATTTCAATTTTTTGGGGTTTTATGAATTTTGGACAGATAATAGTTCCTAGAAATTGTCCCACTTGGGTACTTTGGACCTTTTCCGGGGCAATTACGAGTCCATGGTTTCTTAGTGATTTGACCAGGACATCGAATGCATCATAAACTTCTGCTTGATTTTTACCACATAGGAGAATATCATCCATGTAATGGATGATTATTAGAGAATGAAATTGTTCTTGGACTGGTTCAAGGGCTTGTTGAACAAACAACTGGCACATAGTGGGGCTATTAGCCATGCCCTGGGGTAGGACCTTCCACTGGTATCGCTTGTCCGGTCCCATATGATTAATGGTGGGCAGGGTAAATGCAAATCTTTCTCTGTCCTGAGGACATAAAGGGATGGAAAAGAAACAATCTTTGATATCAACTATAAGTGTTTGCCAATCACTTGGAAGAGCTGACGGGAGGGGAAGCCCGTGCTGAAGAGGGCCAAAAATTTTCATTTGGGCATTAATTGCACGGAGATCATGAAGCAGTCTCCATTTTCCTGATCTCTTTTTTATAACAAAAATTGGGGTGTTCCAAGGAGAATTGGAAGGCTCTATATGTTCAAGCTCTAACTGTTCTTGTACCAGTTGATGGGCTGCGGCAAGTTTTTCAGAGGACAAAGGCCATTGAGGAACCCATACCGCCTCCTCTGTAAGCCAAGGTATGGGCAGTAAGCCCTCAATGGCCGTTAGGAAAAACCCAGGCCATGTCTATCTAATTTTTGTTTAGCAGATATTGGCTCAACTATTCCTTGATTAAATTTTCCCAGGCCTTTTCCAGGGAGATATCCCATTTTTGTCATTATGTTTTGGGCAGGGGCAGAGTATTCATTCACAAGTTTTAGTCCTAATTGTTTCATAACATCTCTCCCCCAAAGATTAATAGGCAACGGGAGGACGTAGGGGGTAAATTTCCCCTGTTGTCCTTCTGGTGCCCTCCACATTAGGGTCTTAGAACTAATGGAGGGTGAAGACTCATACCCCAATCCTTGTAAAGAGTGTGCAGATTGAGTCACGGGCCAAGCAGTTGGCCACCATTGAGCAGCTATTATGCTCTTATCGGCTCCAGTATCTAAGAGGCCTTCAAATCTTTTTCCTTCAACCATTAATTGTAATGTAGGCCTGGTATCAAGGCTAGCTATTAAATAAGCCGAATCGGTACCAGTAGAACCAAACCCTTCATTCCCTCTGTCTTTCTTATGGGAGGGGAATAATTTATGACAACTAGGGAGAACAAGGAGCTGAGCAATACGATCTCCAGATGAAATAGAAAAAAGACCTCTGGGAGAGGAACACATGATTTTAAGTTCGCCTGTATAATCCTGATCAATAACCCCAGGGTGGACTATGAGGCCTTTGA
This sequence comes from Rhizomys pruinosus, assembly GCA_009823505.1. NCBI lineage: Eukaryota > Metazoa > Chordata > Mammalia > Rodentia > Spalacidae > Rhizomys > Rhizomys pruinosus. Next base: position 205,707 of record VZQC01004335.1, read on the forward strand.
ATGTTATAGAAGAGCGACCTAATATCAAGCCCACGGTGTCTTGTGGCAACGGACCATGAAAGTCAGAGGGGACAGGGTATATTCCCATCTGTGGGGTTAGGACTATTCTGGCGGTGGAACGGAGGTCCAGTCCTGCGGAGCCCGAGGTGGCTCTCCGTGGGTGTTCACAGGCGATTGTGTCCAATGAATGCGAGTGTGGTGGTCCCCATATGTTCGAGGGCCCTGGAGACGAGGGCCCCGCATCTCGTTTTTTGGATCCTCAAGAGGGCGCCCTTTGATATCTTTTATTGAGCGGCATTCATTTGCCCAGTGTTTACCTTTCTTACATCTAGGGCAAAGTCCAGGTACCCTTATGTTGCCTTGGGAGGTACATTCCTTTTTCAAATGGCCTGGCTTCCCACATTGGAAGCAGACAGGGCCAAATTTGGTGGGTCTAGCTTGTTTCTGTCCCTGTAAAATGGCTGCAGCTAGTCCAGCATTGGTGAGGGGCCCTCCTATCTCCCTGCATGTCCTTAACCATGATTGTAGACCTTTTGTCCTACGGGGGATGATGGCTGCTCTGCATTCTTTAGTACATTGTTCAAAAATAAGCTGTTCTATAAGGGGCATTGCTTGTTCCTGATCTCCAAGGATTCTTCCCGCAGCTTCCAGCAGTCTGGCGACAAAATCAGAAAAGGGCTCATTCGGGCCTTGAATTATCTTTGTTAAATTGCCCGAGACTTCCCCTTTGTTAGTCAGTGCTTTCCAGGCACGCAGCGCTGCAGTAGCTATTTGGGTGTAAACAGCAAGGGGGAAGTTGGTCTGATCAGCGGCGTGCTCTCCCTGACCGGTAAGCATTTCAAATGTCCATCGGGCCGCCTCGCCTCCAGCTGTAGCATTAGAGCGGGCTTGTGCCTGGCAGGCATCATGCCAGAGTGCTTTCCATTCCAGATATTGCCCCATTGTTAGGAGGCAAGCTTTTGCAACATACTGCCAGTCTGTTGGTGTCATGGCAATACTGGCCAGGCGTTCTACTTGTGATACAGTAAAATTGGCATTAACCCCATAAGCGCGGACAGACTCCGCTAACTCTTTAACTTGTTTGTGCTCTACGGCACGGTGGCCCCGACCACCATCATCAGTCTCAATGACTGGGAACATCTGTCTCATGGCATGCCGCACCTCCGGGGAGCAAAAAGAGGTGGAACATTTCCCAGGTGCATAAGGCGGAGGAGCAGAAGGCACAAGGGTGGGTGAGCTGCGGGGCTCGTTTACTTTCAGTTTTAACCTGTCCCGCCTCCGGGCAGACTGAAAGTGTTCATTTTTATACCGGGCCGCTTCCTCCTCTAAATCGTCCTCCTCGGACGGTGACAGTTCCTCATTAGACTCTGAATCAGTTAATGTTAAAGCTTGCAAGTCTTTAAACGGGTATAAAGTATCCTTGTTACCCTTTTCTTTTTTATTGCTAGCATCTTTGGAGACTTCCCTTTTTATATGTGCACTTAACTTTTCACCCCGTTCTGTTTCTGACATGCTTTCCTGGAGGTCCTCAAGGGCCTGCTGACCTTCCCTAATTTCTTCTTGACAGTTTTGATCCTGTAGACAGGATCTGACAAGCTTCCATATAGGAATGGTGCCAGCTTTTAATTTACCTGAACGTTGTTCCCTGTCCAAATCACCCTTAAGTTTGTCCCAACTAGGGAGAGTAAGCGATCCCGTGGAAACAAACCAAGGGGCACACCGATCTATTTCCTGAACGAAGGTATTAAGGGTCTTAGTAGAGACCTTCAACTACCTTCCTCTTAAAACCGCTTGAAGGGCGGTAACTAGGGAGTGTGTATTACCCATCCTAGGGGCGATGCAGCCTTTGTGTTCAAGAAACAACATTACAAGGACAATTACAACAGCCAATAAAATGATTAGGCAAGCTTGGAATCCCTCTAGATCGTTAGAGAAAAGCATATCTCTCAGAACTAACCTTAAAAAATACTTCCTGAGCGCAGTTCTGAATCCTCTTCGAAAGCGAAGGGTCCTCTCGGCACCAGCGATGGCAAGTTCCCGGGCCCGGGTCTTCGGCACCACTTGTCGTGCACAGCAATCTCGCCGGCAAGAACTTCACGCGGACAACAGTGCAGCAAACTTTATTGTGTACAGCTCTCTTGTGAGAAGGACCCCGAAATGGGGAAGAGGCACTGCTTATATAGCAGTCCAGAGGGTTCGTGCATGCTCTGGATAGGTGCGCTGACTCGATGCCTCATTTGCATGTTAAAGGGGCGAATTTAGAGAGCAGTAGTCATGCGCAGTTTTGCCCTAGTGCGGAAGAGGTGGCTACATGCGGAAAAGGTGGCTAGTTGTTGTTCTCTAGCCATCTCAGGAAGTCGGCACCATCTTTAAGGCGCGACGTAGAGCCACACTGTTAGCAGTGTGACAGGCTGCCAACACACCATGGTATTTGTGTCAAAGAATGTCACAAGGTTGGTATTCATATGTCACAAAGGGATCTCCAGACAAGGGAGGTACCTATTGCCTGTATCAAAAGGAACTTTAAAAATATTTTATTATTGGGGCTGGAGAGATGGCTTAGCAGTTAAGAGCGCTGACTGCTCTTGCAGAGGACCCGGGTTCAATCCCCAGCACCCACATGGCAGCTGAGAACTGTCTGTAACTCCAGTTCCAGGGGAATCCGACACCCTCTTCTGACCTCCACCACATTGCACGACACGGGTGCACAAATCTACATGCAGACAGTACATTCAAACACACACAAAATACTTTATTATTTTATGTGCCTAAGCATATTGCCTGTATGTATGTAAGTGCATTCGTGTCATACAATGCCCATGGAGGTCAGAGGAGGGCATTGGCTCCCCTGGAACTGGAATTAGGACAGTTGTTAACTCCTATGTAGATGCTGGGAACTGAAACCTAGATCTTTTGCAAGAGAAGCCAGTGCTCTTAACTGTTGAGCTATCTCTCCAACCCCATCAGAAAGGATTTTAGGGGCCATCTATCATGTCATGTTACTGGAGGAAATTGACATAACTCTGTATTGTGCCCCACATGGTTCTCAGAAAGCAGTTGGCTGAAATGACTCTTTTTAAATTTTTTATTTTATTTTATTTATTTCTGTATGTGTATCAATGTACTGTCTGCATGCAGGTTTATGCACCCGTGTCGTGCAATGCCGCGGAGGTCAGAAGAGGGTCTCGAATTCCCCTGGAACTGGAGTTCTCCTGGAATTGGAGTTTCAGACGGTTCTCAGCCGCCATGTGGGTGCTGGGGATCGAACCCGGGTCCTCTGCAAGAGCGGTCAGCACTCTTAACCGCTAGGCCACCTCTCCAGCCCCAGAAATGACTCTTTTTATTCCCTTTCTCTGAGTGTGGTACCTCTATGCGCTGATTTCTAGAAGCCAGTGGACCACTAGCCTTGAGGGAAAGATCTAGAGAGGAAGAGCAGGGACCACAAGACACAGGACAGAGACAGTGGTACCTGATGATAAGACACGCCTGTTCATGGATCAGGAAGGGTGGAAGGGAGAGGGGCATAACATGACATTGTGAGTCCCTCTACCTCCTAGAAAGATAGTAGAGAAAGGGGTGCCTGGAAACCTGGAAAGGATGGACACTGTTCATTAGTTCATACCTTTGAAACTTTGAATCATGAAAATTACTCATTTAACTCATTACTTCTTCAATTGTGTAAGATATCCTATCTGGCTTCACCCAGCAGAAAAAGTGACTCAGGAGAGAGATGAGAGCAGGAATTGGGAAACCTGTTTCAGCCCAGGGTCTGCCTCTTATTAGGGGGCTATGAGTATAGTGTCTGATTTTCCCTAGGTTCTAGGTGCCTCTTCTATAGAATAGCTATTGTAATGCTTGCTTTTCCTGCTTTGTAGTTGCTAGGTTGAGGGAGATGGTGTTTATTAATGAAACAAAAATCTTCCATTTTAAATGTCATGCACTCCCAAGAAGGCAGATTTCCTTATGGGAAAGCTGGTGACCTGCTAAACATCCTTTAGATGTGAGAGCCTATTGATGGGTTTGTGAAACACAAGACAAGTTTGGAATAGCAGGGAGCAGAGAGTGGAGTAAGGGACTGGGAGGGAGAGGAGAAGGAACAATCAGGAAGAAGGCAAGGGGTCCAGAGATAAAATGGAGGGGAGTGCCTGGTCTAATTATCAAGAACAGTGGGGTATAATGTGTAATTTAAAATTATTTATAGGGCTGGAGAGATGGCCTAGCGGTTAAGAGCGCCGCCCGCTCTTACAGAGGACCCGGGTTCGATCCCCAGCACCCACATGGCGGCCAAGAACCGTCTGAAACTCCAATTCCAGGAGAACTCCAGTTCCAGGGGAATCCGACACCCTCTTCTGAACTCCACGGCATTGCACGACACGGGTGCACAGACTTGCATGCAGACCTAGTACATTCATACACATACAGAAATAAATAAAAATTAATAAAAAAATTTGAAAAAAAAATAAAATTATTTATAGTGTAGTAATACAGTTCTCAACCTAAGACCTTTCGTGAGAGTTTTTAAAAACACATGAGCTGTGAATCCCACCCCCTTTTTTGAAATGAATATTGGGATAGGACAGGCTTGAGGAGAGTAGAGAAGTGGGAAACAGCTAAAAGTGAGAAAGCAAATGAAAGTTCGGTAAAAGCAAGAAATGAGACTATAAATGACCACAAGAACTTAAGTCACTTCAGCAACAGAAGTGATCTAGGGCAGGCACTCCACAGAATAAGCAATGGGAAGCTGAACCATTTTTACAGCTCTGAAGGGACAGGATGGCCCAGCTGATAATACAGGTGAATAATATGAAAGACTAGAGGAAAACACAAAGCAATAACAATGTAAGTCATTACCATACTTTGAGCAGTTAGGGCATTGTCAGTGTGACACAGTACCAGACACAAGCAAATTAAGGGAAGAAGGGCTCTGTGTGGTTCACAGTTTCAGGAGTTTCAGTTTCAGTCCAAGAGGAGCTGGATCCATTGCTTTGGACCCAGGCAGGGGAGACTATCAAAGTGATGAGAGCAAGTGGGAGAGAACTGTTCTCATGGAAGCCAGAAACAGAGAGAGGAAGGAGCAAAGACCAAGACCCAGCCCTTCAATGCTTGCCCCAGTGACCGATCTCCAGCAGCACGGCTCTACCTTCCAGTTTCATCCTTCCCCAAACAGTTTAATCAAATTTTGAATCCCTCAATGGATTAAGCCATTGATTAAGTCAAAGCCCTCATCATTGAATTGTTTCTGAAATGCCCAGAAGTGTGCCTTTTATATGAATAAAATGAAGTTGACAGTGAAGATTAACCATCACATGGTGAATAGCAAGATAATCTGACATGAAATATAATTCAAATTTAATAACTCGAACCTCTTAGCATCTAACCAGATAAACTAAAAAAACCTAAAACCCCAAAAACTAAAACCACAAGAAAAAAACCAGTGTAGTTCATTTAGGAAAGGTTTAGTGGCTTAATAGCTGTGGCAGTTTGAATGAGAATGTCCCCCATAGGCTTCAAGTATTCAGACATTTTGTTCCCAGTTGGTGGTGCTGTTTTGAGAGGTCTTAGAAGATGTGGCCATGCTGGAGGAAGTATGTCACTGGGGGCAGACTTAGAGAGTTCAACAAGCCTTTCCAGTCTCCAGTTGCTCTCTCTCTGCTTCTCACTGGAAGATGTGAACCTGGGCTTTCTGCCTCCCTGCCACGATGGACTCTTAATTCCATGCAACTGTCAATCGTAAGCTCAAATAAACTCTTCCTTTTATACGGTCATGGTGGTTTTATCACAGCAACAGAAAAGTGACTAATATAGTAATAGTGATCAATAAAATACTACTGGTCAATAATCAGTTTTGTAGGACCTATAAGGAATGCAAACATGTGCCTTCTTTTCTGGGTATCAGACAATCAATTTGAAGTGGTTCTCTACTATTCATGACTATATAAAGACAGAGTTAAAGCTGTAAAATTCAGTCTGCAGTGTTTTCTGTTTATCAATGCTCATAAACTGTGCTGGCGTTTTAAAGCTGGTTCACATGGAGAATCATAAGGTTCCCAAGACTCTCCTTGAGGCTTAACTAGAGTTTATTCTCCAGAGCCTAGTGAAAGAGAGAAAGGGGCTCAGGGAAGCACTCGAAGGCCTTTGTTTTTCTTTGGAGACTTCCTGCAGAAGACAAAACTTTCTCATTAGTATACTCTATCTTTGCTATTGCAACAGTGTTACTTTCTGTCCCCCAAGCTCCTGGAACTGCAGTCTGCATTCTTAACAACTTCCAGGCAACTTGTTTATACATCAGAGTTTAAGTAGCTTTCCTATAGGAAGTGCCTAGTCAATCCATTTCTTAGGTGACATGAAAGCCAGCCTATGAAAATGAGTAAAGAACATCATTACTGCTACCAGACTTTTCTTCAGAACTTTGGTTGAAGTCTCTGTGAATAAAGCAGCTTAGAGATAGAAAAGAGATGATACAGACTCGACAACCTGGCACCATAATAGTTTTTAAAAGGCCTATTTGATTTTTCAAACCCACTTCTAACCGGAAAGAAACTAGAACTGTGACTTGGCTACCAGGAAACTGTGTAGCTGGCAGTCCTATTACTCTGAACAGGATTTTAAAGCTGAAAAGTAGATTTCAAAAAGTAATCTAACTGTTGTGTTCCTAGTAGAGTGTGTGTGTGTGTGTGTGTGTGTGTGTGTGTGTGATGTAATGATAACATTAGCTTCTGAGGTCAAAGAGTATTTTCCATTTCCTTTGCATCATCTTAAAATTCCTGGCAGAGCTGGTCCCTCATGAAGTGAGCACTCAATAAATGTCATTGACAGTGATTTGCACCACAGTGGTAATATTTTTAATGCAATTCATTCCAATGAATGCTCTGACTCTCACGCTAACTTGATATACCCAGGAACCAAACGGTACGCTGCTGAGTACACAGAATATTGGGCTCTGGCTAAGTGTGATTAGATATTGATTTCTGAGCCCCATGAACATTTAGCAATGCAGAAACTGTTGGGTGTTGGATCATTTGGGACCATGGGGCTGATATTGGCAGAATTCCTGCAGTCGCAATTTGTGGGAAAAAATCTGGAGTAGCTGTAAGGCCCAAGTTGTGAGTTTGACCTTTCCATGTGATCTTAACCTGTTCCTTAGTTCACTGGTTGCGTGTCTTATCCTATTTACCTGTTTTGCAGACATGGAAAAGCCCCGAATCTGGGCTGACTCTGTGACTGCAATTCAAGATCGAATCATGCAGTTTTCCCTCAAGGGCCTTCTGGAGTTGTATTACTCTCTCAGAGCAGGAATGCTTTTCCCCAGCATGCACCTCTGCATCTTGGGACAGTAAAGCTTTCCAGTGTGAGCTGACAACACATCACATATTCTACTCTGCTGAATTTTTATGAGGTCCTGTCTCCGTAGCATTAAGATACTTGGCACCATCATACTGCACCACCAGCCAGTGAAGAAGATGCCACCCAGCAGGCTCCATCTGTCCTGGGGCGCTTCTCTCTCTCTCTCTCTCTCTCTCTCTCTCTCTCTCTCTTTCTCTCTCTCAGCATTTCCTTCCCTGTTCCTCCCTGTTCTCCTGGGGCACCCTCCCACCAGGCCTCATGGATGTAAGGTCACCCCAACTCTCTATAAGCCTGTGAAGGAAGACAACATGTTGCCCATCTTACTCTATGCCCTGGTTAATTATTTAAAAATATTTGTATTTATTTTTATTTTATATGTATAAGTGTTTTGCCTGCATGTATGTACGTATACCATGTTCATGCCTGAGGAAGCCAGAAGAGGGTGTTGAATCCTGGAACTGGAGTTACTGATAGTTGTTATCCACCATGTGAGTACTGGGAACTGAGTCTGGATTCTCTGCAAGAGTAGCTAGTGTTCTTAACTGCTGAGGCATCTCTCCAGTCCCAGCCCCTGGTTAATGCTTAAGTCACACCAATTTGGTCACAATAGGACTCAGGACACAGTTCCCTAAATTATGACACTTTGGCATTAGAGAACATCCCAGAAAGAGGAAAGCTATGTGAATTTCTCCTACCCTTCTCCTGTGAAGCAGACCATAAAATCTAAGGAATTTTCCAACCTTTTTCCCTGAAAGAGTTCATAGACCCTTATATTAGAAGAATTTGCCCTATACTAAAAGGAAAGGGACAGCTTTATCTTTGAGATACAAGGACAGGAGGTAGTCAGAACAGACCTTGCTAAGCTCCTCCCCACAGGCTCCGTCTATTGCCGCTAGACCATGCCACTTTGTCCAGTTATCTCTCTGCACATGTCCGTGTTGTCACTCTCTATAGAAGTGCATAGGCCTCCTGTTTCTTTGCATCTTCATCTTTTTAATACTAAAAAAATAAAGGTTTTTATTAAACACTGTAAATTGCATTCAATAGCCTCCAGATATGACACACCACAATCCATCGACAGTCAATCAGACCCAACAGCAGTTCATTCTTCACAATCCATGAGTTAGGGCGGAACTCCCTTCAATTTACAGTAAGATCCTACTTAGCTCTTGCGGGCAGGGGCTGGGGAGTTACCCCTCATTTCTGATCATTAATGTGATGAAGAGCATCGGAAGTATATGAAACGATAAGTGATTCTGATTCAAAGTACATTGTTTGGAAACATTAACAAGAACATCAACATGATAGAAGTATACCTGCTTCTACTAAATTCTTGATGGGAAAGTTCTCAAGAACAAGCAATTTATTTCCTGCTACAGAAGGGTGTTGTTTTTTTTTTTTTTTTTAAAGATTAAAGGTGTTTTTTTTTTTCTTCACAGAATTTCATATTTTGCTATGAAGGCATAAAACAGCAAAAAGAACACTAATGCACACAGAGTGAGTACACCAGGATAATGTTGGTATTCCAAATGGCTAGATAATTTAGGGGATTTAGAATAAATGTAGCACAGGTCAATAATCACAAAATTTTAAGGTTAGAGCAAGATCAGTCATGACAAAACAGTTATGACTGTTTAGTCATGCTAAACGTCTTTTATAGGACTAGTACTGATTATTATAATTTTTGTTTTTGAAAATAGGCACATACTGTTAAGAATGGAAGAAAAGACAATAACTATGTCTTCATTTTTAAAGTCTCTTGAGCTATGTACACCTCATATTAAATAAATGCTTATGCTTTCTTCCTGTTAACATATGCTTTTCTCTTATTAATCTTCCTTTTGTTACAGATAAGGACAATGATCTATTTTCATTCTCTATACATTTCTGGCACCCAGTTAGGAACAGCTATAACATACCCCTCCAGAGCCCACTGATGAGATCCTGGGACAACGGTGGAAAGCTGACAAAGAGGACGAATTCTTACGAAGGTAATTTTCCTAGACCTTTGTCTGTAGTGTCCTATGGAAATGTAGGTAAAAATTTCATCTCGTCCCTTCCTTTTCTGTTTCAGACTAGCTGAGAAAGTTACTTGTTTGGATCGTGATGCACAGGTTGGTGTGGCTTAGGGCACCTGCTGGTAGCTGATCCTTTCTTTCTTAGAGATAGCTACCACTTCTTTATTGATCTTGTTTTTTTTGTTGTTGTTGTTTTGTTTTGTTTTGTTTTTTGTCTTTTTGAGATAGGGTCTCCCTATAGCCCCAGGTGTCCTGGAACTCATTCTGGAGAAGATCCACCTGCCTCTGCCTCCCAAGTGCTAGGATTAAAGTTGATCTTGTTTTTTTGTCCTGAGAAGCTGGCTTGACTTCCAACCTGTTGGAGTTATGCACATTGTCTGTGTTTTAGTCCACAAAATTAACTGTGAATAGCCAAAATTAGACCAGTCAGGGTATTGACCAAATTTTGATTTACTTTTCTACATTTTAGAGTACATAGAGAAAGTTTAGAAAATGCTTTCCCTCTGCAGAAGGGCAAGAAAGCTCAGAATTTCACTTCAAATCATAGAATTAATCACTCATCATATAATTAATCTCCTATATTTTGAAGATTTATCTGGCATACCAATTCAAATACTCTCTAGGGTCAATATTAATCTTTGATTTTGTTTATTTGAGATATGGTCTTATGGTCTTATGTAGTCCAGGCTAGTTCCAAACTTGCTATAAGCCAAGGATGACCTGAATCCTTGATCTTCCTGCCTCTACCTCTCAGGTGCTGTGAGGCATACACAGCCGCTTCTGGTCCATTATGAACCTTAGTGAATAGGTTTCCAGCTCAGAGGCCTTACAAACAATAATAAGAAGAAATTAATAATAATTAAGCAAGGAAAACTTTAATTGATTTAGAAAGTTAGTTCTTATATTGACTTGCCCAGAATCTGAGACTGAGGAAGAATGGGCTTACTTAAAGGAAAACGAAGTAGAAGAAAGCTTTAAGAAAAGCTGGTGGGGATTTCTGTAGTTTGGGGTAAAATATATTTAATTTTATTTAAATTTATCGATATTTCTTTCCAAATGAAGATGTTTTCTATGTCTTTAATTTTAATTTTAATTTTTTTCTTTATTTTTTTCATTTTTTAACAATAAGTAATAATTTATGAGTACAAGCATCCTTCATGTAAAACCAATTTGCAAGCAGTTGTGCCCAAACCCACACAGCCCATGGGTCCCACCATCCAGCAGGGGGGGGCTTGTATGTTCAATCAAGTTGATCAAATAAGTGTCCAGTCTATATTGCTGTAGTTTCGCCACTCACCCCCATTGCAGCCCTCACATTCTACCACGCCCCCTCTTCCGCAGATTGTTCCCTAGGCTTAGAAAAGGGGCAGAGAGTGTTACCAAAGACCACTAAACTAATAAAGCAAATATAGGTCTCCTTGAGTCACGCAAAACTCCTCCGTCAGCACCAGCTACACCTCATCTGCCTGGAAATACTGTGCAGCAGTGGCAGCCATACGTCTGTATATCCCAAATCTAATTGGCTATTAGCTCTCTCCTTGGAGGAATAACCCATGCTTGATGCCACAAGCTTACATCATTCTAATTAGGAGAGTTATAAACCACAGGAAGACCTGCCATACTTAACAGAAGAAAATGTAAATCATAATTAACATACCATCCAAACATCTGTGGTCTATACCAAAGAAACTACCATAACATTAGTACTGTTTAAATACCTATAATCTAATTGTGTGTGCTTCATTAGTAGGATCGAAAAGCTATTTATTATTACTGTTTAATACCTAAATATCTAATTGCATGTGCTTCATTAGTAGGATCAAAGGTATAACCTGGACAAGCTGCAGCCATGAAAAAAACAGCCAGAACTGACTAGAGACAAGACAATCAGCTCCAGAGAAAGTAGAGTTTTGCTTTCTCATCCACCTGTGCCCTTTTCTAAGCCTAGGGACAATCTTGCGGAAGAGGGGGCGTGGTAGAATGTAAGTGCTTCGATTGGGGTTAATGGTGAAACTACAACAATATAGACTGGACACTCATTTGTATCAACTTGATTGAACATACAAGCCCCCCCTGCTGGATGGTGGGACCCATGAGCTGTGTGGGTTTGGGGCACAACTGCTTGCAAATTGGTTTTACATGAAGGATGCTATGTACTCACAAATTATCACTTATTGTTAAAAAAAAATAATGAAAACAAACAAGACAAAAAAAGCAGAAAGAGTGCAAAAAACTTTGCCAGAGTGCATGATTCTGGGGATGGGTAAGGGGTGGGGTTGGGGGAAGGGAAGAGGGGATATATGCCTGAACGAATTGGAAAAATTAATAAATAAACAAACAAATAAAAAAAAAAAAAAAAATTATTTATTTTAAAAAAAAAAGAAAATTTTAAAAAATTCAAAAAAAAAAAAAAAAAAAAAAAAAAAAGAAAAGGGGCACAGGTGGCTGAGAAGCAAAAAGGTCTACTTTCTCTGGAGCTGTTGTCTTGGACTCTGGTCACTTCTGGCTGTTTCCTTTCATGGGCTGACAGTTTGTCCAGGAATAACCTTTCAATCCTACTAATGAAGCACAAGCAATTAACATATAAGTATTAAAACAGTACTAATTGTTATGGTAGGTTACTTTGGTATAGACACAGATATTTTGGATTGTATGTTAATCCATTAATACATTTTTCTGTTAAATATGACAGGGTCTTACTGTGGCTTATAACATCCTAATCATTAGAGGATGTAAGCTTGTGGCATCAGCCATGGGTTATTCCTCCAAGGAGAGAGCTAATAGCAAATTAGATTTGGGATATTACAGGATATGGCTGCCACTGCTGCAAGTATTTCCAGGGATGTGAGGTGTAGCTGGTGGTGCTGACGGAGGAGTACTGCGTGACTCAAGGAGACCTATATCTGCTTTTATTGGTTTAGTGGCCTTTGGTAACACTCTCTGGTATTCCAGAGGCCATCTGTACACTTGCAAGTTCGGTCTCAATACATCTTTCCCATGCTTACATCAGGTCTTCTAGAGCAGGGCCTTATCACCTCTCTTCTTGCAGGTATACCAGTTTACAGGCAAGAAGCCTTTACCTTTTGGGGGGACTTGGATCCCCATGGCCAACATCTCCTTGGTAGAATAATCCATTGCTGATATCAGAGCTCTCCTGTATTAATATATTTTGTTCAAGTGCATAGCTTAAGGAGACTTTAGAATTATATTTGGTTCTGAATAGAGAATAATCCTTTTCACAGTTCCTATGTCTATTAGTCAATTAAAGAAGGCAGTTTTACCAGTTTTATAAGAGATTACCTCTATAACAGTTGGCTCCAATTTACAGTTAGAGAACAACCTCATCATCATCATATTTCTCCTTGTTCTATGGAAGGGAGGTAAGAAAATCTCTCGTATTAAAACTTTGTGGCACCTAGAAGGTAAGTTTTGTTAGGACTCATTATAAATAGTTGTTACAAGTAGGATCCACAGAGGGGTTTGATGTCTGTAGCAATCTGAGGCTTTTCTTCCTTTCAATGTTCAGACGGGCCAACCTTTCTGTTGGCACTTTCTGGTACATCCTACTCAATGCAAAGCTGTATCTTTTCTTTTTCAGGCATTAAGTTGGTGACACTTTGACCCATTGGAACATACAAATCTTTCCCTGTAGTTAGTTTTAAGATTTGAATTGCAAGGTTTTTGGCAAAAATTTTAATATCTATCTGTATCGCCCTTTTTTATTTTAGGTTTTTGTTTTTTGACCCATGAGTCTCAAAAAGGCAGTTGTATTACACATACCTATAGGCTGGAATCAAGGTGCAGATTTCATCAAATTCACCCATGCTGTTTTGGGTGACTGTATGTGGTTAACTTGGGAAGCAAACATAATTTTTTAAGTTAAATCATCCTACAGGTAAAAGAGAATGTTACAAGATGATACTGTACAACAGAAAAATTATAGAGAACATTTGTATGTGCCAATCCCAAAGTTATTGTTATACAGATTTTAAGTAAAACAAATGTGGACAACAACAATTTATATTTCCGATTAACTCAGGTGCATTATGTCTCTAATTTTTAAAACTGCTTTCAACACAGTTTCACTTGGGAGAGGAAGCAAATGAGTGAAGAGTTTATCAACAACCAGATCAGAGGCTGCCCATTAGGAAGAGGTTATTGCTAGCTTCCCTCAAACCCTCAGCACTCAAGAGTGTGGTCAAGAGCACTGGCACCACCTAGGAGCTTGTTATAAAATGCAGAATTGCAGCTTTGGGTTCTACAGGAAAGCAAATTAGCCCAAGATCAAGAATTTTATATACATTCAGCTCGACAGTTACTTCTTACAGAGAACCTGGGTGACCTTATGAGATAAAATGAAAGCCAAGGGAAGAGGCTCACAAAGATCATGCACTTGAATTTTAGTTCTGCAAATTGAAGTCCTTTAAAATTTCTATTTATTATTATTATTATTATTATTATTTTCATGTGTGTGTACAGTTCTTGTGTGCATGTGTGTACGTAGATACACATGGATGGCAAGGTTGGCATCAAGTGTCTTCCTCTATCAATCTCCACCTGTTTTGTTTTGTTGTGATGTAAGCTCACTCATTTGGCTACATTGCCAACATACATGCTCTGGGATCCACGTACATATAGAAACTAAAACCAGATGAAAAAAGAATGCATGATACAGGGGATTTATCAGGTACCACTAGCCATGAATTACCATCTCCCAGGATATGTACTAATAGAACAATTTGAAAGAGACTGTAGTTTTATTTTAGCCTTAAAGCAGTTTATTAACAAGGCAATTTATAGGGAAGAAAACTGAGGTTAAGGGGTTATTTAAAGATCAGGACACTGGGGGCTGGAGAGATGGCCTAGCGGTTAAGAGCACCGACGCTCTTGCAGAGGACCCGGGTTCGATCCCCAGCACCCACATGGCGGCTAAGAACCGTCTGTAACTCCAATTCCAGGAGAACTCCAGTTCTAGGGGAATCCGAGACCCTCTTCTGACCTCCGCAGCATTGCATGACATGGGTGCACAGACCTGCATGCAGACAGTACATTCATACACATACAGAAATAAATAAATTAAAAAAAAAAAAAGATCAGGACACTGAAGTTCAGGGAACTCATAAGTGCTAATTCTGAGTGCTTTTTCTACATCACACTCTCTGTGTTTAATAAACTATGGTGAACTCTTACCTGCTAGTTAGATCAATTCTTTAGTTCATGTAGAACAAGAAATATTGTGATTTGGGAGAACTCTTATCTAGCTTGCTTTCTCTCAATCAATCCTATTTCATATATATACAAAATGGGTAAGTTTTTTATTTTTGAGAGAGAGAGAATAGAAGTGATGAAAATAAGAATTTTAAGATAAGTGGACAAAATGGGAAGTAATAAATAGCCTTATGAATTTTCAGGATGTTTAAAAGATAAAGATTTGGGGCTGGAGAGATGGCCTAGCGGTTAAGAGCGCCGACTGCTCTTGCAGAGGACCCGGGTTCGATCCCCAGCACCCACATGGCGGCTAAGAACCATCTGTAACTCCAATTCCAGGAGAACTCCAGTTCCAGGGGAATCTGAGACCCTCTTCTGACCTCCGCGGCATTGCACGACACGGGTGCACAGACCTGCATGCAGACAGTACATTCGTACACATACAAAAATAAAAATAAAAAAAAAATAAGATAAAGATTTGGTGGGCCTGGAGAGATGGCTCAGTGGTTAAGAGTTCTGGCTCCTCTTGCAGAGAACCTCTTGCAGGTTCAATTCCCAGCACCCACATGGCAGCTAACAACTAACTGTCTGCAGCTCCAGTTTCAGGTTCTGACCTCCATAAGGCATTGCATGACACAGGCGCACTTACATACATGCAGGCAATAAATTCATACCCATAAAATAAAAATAATAACTAAAATATAAAAAAATAAGGATTTTAGATTTGGGAGCTGTCTCCACCATGGAAGGATGTCAGGTAACAAGTGGGACATCAGTTGATAGGATGCTGTCACTCCTGGAACATCAGTACAGTGCTACAGTATGCATCAGCACTGACTCACAGACCCTCACACAGACACCAAGGAACTGCTGCATAGGTCAGACACTGCCACAAAGCTGTAATTTCTTATTTCTTTCCCCTTCACTAAATTACAATTTAAATTCCATCATTCAAAACTGCCTGATCTTGAGCCAAATGCATATATCACAAAAGACATTAAAATCTGACCTTTTATATCCCTAATAAGAAATGTCATGAGTCCATCATAGAATCATAGCTCCCTCTTGAATTAGTGCTAAGAAGGATTTGAACTTCAAAGGGGGGAACTCTGTGGTTCCAGGCAAGCCTTGGGACTCTTCTGGCAACCTCTTAAAATTCTGAATTCTAATGGGAGAAAAACAAAATGAGGAGACTTAGTGTTTCAGAGTAAAAGCAATAACAAATGAGTAAATAGTATATTACATGCAAAAAGTGAAAATTACCACATTGATGGATCTCTCTGAAGTCAGTCCTCAAATTACTGGAGATTTACAAAGTTAGCTAACATTTCAGCGGAGACTCTGAAACCCAAAGCAATTATACATTGGCTCTTTTACGGACTAAGATTTACATCAAGTGGCTTCATCAGTATAGACACCACACAAACTCTGCCAAGAGTATTGTGGGGCTTTGGGACTTCAGAACTTGTTCTTGGAATATTTATCTCTTTAGCTCAGAAATAGCTAGGCCTCCTCCGCAGCATTGCATGACACGGGTGCATAGACCTGCATGCAGACAGTGCATTGATACACATACAGAAATAAATTTAAAAAATTAAAAAAGAAAAGAAATAGCTAGGCCTTCATCAGCAGGCAGAGGAGCAGCGCCTTATGGGGCTTGGCGCTTTCACTATGTTTTCTTTCTACAGCCCACTGTGACGCATCCTTCTTCCTTTGTGACTATCTGTGCCTGGGAGAATAGAAAGGAGGTAGCTGAAACTTTCTGAAGGTGGTTTGCTTATATACGAAAGAAAATGTTAGGAAGAGACCAGAAAAGGGAGCATCCAGAGAGAGAGGTTCAAGGACACTGTCAACTGTGCTGTGTCAAAGAGAGACCCTTCAGCCCCATGCACATGACAGCAGAGCTACCATCTAAAGGAAAGAGTGAGAACGGGATGGCTTTCTTAATCTCATTTATGTTTCCATTCATCTCATGGGTATTTATTGAGCTCCAACTTTATAAACACGTATGCCTGTGATATACAATATGTGAGTAGCTCTTAAAAATAGGTAAGACATATGCACTGTTGAGAAGTAGAACACTCTTCCTTCTACACCAGTAAGACCCTAATGAGACCACTGGACTAGGCATGTCTCACTGCATCTGCTTAAAATAATGCTAGCCGGGCGTGGTGGCGCACGCCTTTTAATCCTAGCACTTGGGAGGCAGAGGCAGGCGGATCTTTGTGAGTTCAAGGCCAGCCTGGTCTACAGAATGAGTTCTAGGACAGCTGGGGCTGTAGGGAGACCCTGTCTCAAAAAGACAATAAATAAATAAATAAATAATAAATAAAATAATGCTAATGTGGAGGCCCAGCCTCAGCTTTTTATTTTTATTTTTTTTTTTTACTTAAATTAATCTTGGATAAAACCTGGGCATGAGTCATTTTATTTTTGAAGATTCTTTTTTTTTTTTTTTTTTTTTTTTAAATTCTTATTTATTTCAGGTGGTATGTGTTGAATGTACTGTCTGCATGCAAGTCTGTGCACCCATGTCGTGCAATGCCGCGGAGGTCAGAAGAGGGTCTCGGATTCCCCTGGAACTGGAGTTCTCCTGGAATTGGAGTTTCAGACGGTTCTCGGCCGCCATGTGGGTGCTGGGGATCAAACCCGGGTCCTCTGTAAGAGCGGTCGGCGCTCTTAACCGCTAGGCCATCTCTCCAGCCCTATTTTTGAAGATTCTTAGTGAGACTTTAATGTGCAGTGAGGGGTGAGAATCTGGAACTAGAACAGGACAGACATGGAGACTTGTTCATCCTTGAATTTTAGGGCCAAAACTTTACAAGAATCCTAGCTTCTGATGTGCTATGGCTCATAGACTAGGATAGGAAGAGAAGCAATAATGTACCAACTTCATCATAGTTGTCATCTTTTGGGAATTCCACTTATCAGAAAGAAAAACAGGAACTTCAGGGACACCATCTGTTGCTCTGAAGGATTTGAACTTAGTATGAAGAAGCTGCTGGAACAGCTCCTCGGAAAAACAGAGAGACAAGATGGGAACAAGCACACTGTGCATGTGCCTTCTCTGGGGTCTGCACTTGAGAACAGAACCAGAAATAACTGATGATCTCACCATGGTGATGGCCTCTGGGCCAGTTTAATAAAAAGAGCATAAGATGTCAGTTAAAAGGCATCGTTGAGATGGCTCAGTGGGTAAAGGTGCTTGCCACCAAGCCCGGCAGCCTGAGTTCCATCCCCAGGACCTACATGGTGGCAGGAAAGAATCAACTCCTGAAAGCTGTCTTCTAAACTTCCCACTTGTGCACAA
Organism: Rhizomys pruinosus; assembly: GCA_009823505.1. Classification (NCBI taxonomy): domain Eukaryota; kingdom Metazoa; phylum Chordata; class Mammalia; order Rodentia; family Spalacidae; genus Rhizomys; species Rhizomys pruinosus. The sequence continues at coordinate 223,587 of VZQC01004335.1, forward strand.
GTACAGGCACACACACAACAATCAAACAACAAAGAAACGAATAATTTTTTAAAAATGTTTTTAAGAAAGACATCTGAGCCAGGCATGGTGGTGCACGCCTTTAATCTTAGCACTTGGGAGGCAGAGGCAGGAGGATCTCTGTGAGTTCAAGGCCAGCCTGGTGTCCATAGTGAGTTCCAGGACAGCTGGAGCTATAGGGAGACCCTGTCTAAAGACCAAAAGAAAAAAAAAAAAAGGAAAGATGTCTTTCAAAGTGTGAACTTCAAAAAGTGTAACACTCTGAGCTTATGTGGGCTTGATTCTTGTACTGGGCAGTAGTCTTCATAGCTGCAATAGTAGAAATGGGTCTTCACAGTTTTAGCATGACCTCCTACTCTCAGAAGAGTGACTCTCTTCCAGCTACCTATGACTACCTAAGAATCTGTCCCTAAATAAAGTGACTTAAAACACTTAAAATGCATTGTTCTCCCTTGTAGTCTGTGAGGTGCCTGGCTCTACTGCCTGCTTCCCCTGCTTCTCTTACACCCTTATGGTTGACAGTGGCTACAGTCATTGAAGGCTGTGTGTGTGTGTGTGTGTGTGTGTGTGTTTGTGTGTGTGTTTCAGAAAAAATGAAGTAGCCTATGACTAAATAATCGTGAGATTACTTTTTGCCCTGAGATGACTTTTGTGCTTTAGATTGGGCATTCAAGATGCCATATCCAGACATTTAGTTAATACTCACCATTTACTGGAAGTTATGGCAGTCCACACAAGTCTTATGAAGTTTATCTAGATGGCTGGATTCCAAGAGAATAAAAGAAAAAGAAATAAAGAATATTTATAAAGCACTTCAAAGTTCAATAATTGCACATGTCTCGAATATTTCTTTAGTTTTCACAATGACCTTGTGATGAATTATCTTAGTGCAATAGATCTGAAAAATCAAAGACTTTGAAGGAGAAACCTGTTTGGCTTATTGGCTTAAACTGTAAATATAATTGAGATTATATGGAAAGCACTAAGTTAGTAGGTAGGCTGGTACACAGTATTCCCAGTCAATGAAGCCACTTGTTGTCACCTCTTCCTGTTTGTTGCTAATGTCTTGCCTGACAGGGTTGGTGCCGCAGCCCAGACTCCTGACTCCACACAGCCAGCCCAACTTTCTCTAGCCAGAGGATGCTGTTTCCTACCTGATCTTTTTTCTCTAGGATTCCTTTTTCTTTCTGTGGCTTATGGCAGACAGATGATGACAGCAATCTGTGGTTGCAGTACTGCATCCACTGATGCTTCACTGACCACCAGGTAGATGGGGCCTAATCTGGCTGGACAATACTTATCTTGTAGATCAAAAGAAAATATGAACAGGAGCAGGGAGAGGTCCTTTCTAGTAGAAAACTGAGGTTGAGTAGGGCCAAGAGCCTAGGGCACGGGAAAGGCAGTGGGGCATAAACGCAGACACTTTTCTAAACCTTCACAGGAAGTAGCATTTACATTTATCTACCCTGTTCGAGACTGTGCTTGAATTTGGTCTTGAGCACAAAGATTCTGTTCTGGGCTTCAGATAAGGAGAGAAAGTGGTATGGAAGATGGCTTAACTTCCTTGTCTTCTACATGTCCCCCAGGTGCTAACCAAAAGAAAAAGAATTGCTTTGCCTTGAGCGGTTGGCTCCATTTATCCTGGGCACTTGTGAAGAATAGGGAGTGCAGAATTTGGAGAGAATATCTAGTCTGACTGACAGGGTGGTAATCATTGATGGTTCTTGAGACCTACAGAGTGGGTGCCATTTGCAAAGTCTTAGAAAAGTATGGGAGGTAAAAAAGAGGTGAGAAGATTTCAGCTCATGGAAACAAAGAGCAGAGCTTGCTTTAGGGGGATGTCAGAACAGGCCCCCTATCAGAATCAAATGAAAACAGTTTTTAGCTTGATTTTTATGTGACTAACCATGAATAGTGAAATCTTGTGGCTTAAAACCTGCCAGTAGAACAGGACTTTTAACTATATTTAACCAATGGAAGTTTAAGGGTTATATGCAGAACATTAAACTGTAGATATTATTTCCATGTAGCAGAGACTGAGTTCCATGGGCAGAAACCCTGAAATGTAGGAGTCAGCTTGTAATGGGAAAAACTGTAACAGAACTGTTGCTTTCAAATCAGGCATTACAGTAGAAAGTAGGAAGCCACAGCTTTTATTTTTGATCCTGATGACAGCAGGCCCAGGAGAATAATCTCCAAAGTCTGAGTAACAGGCAACAGTCCTTTGCCAGTATATATAGGCAATTCAACATCATTATTTTAGATCTTCTCTGGCATTGGTGCATGTCCAGGTCACAGGGTCTTCCAGCCTACATGACCAGGGCCATGCACAGAGGTCTCCAACTTACAAGTCATGAAAGGGGGGGGGGGCATAAGGAGGAAGCTTACTTACAAAACCAAAAGCAAAGATTATATACCTGTTGTTTTTTTCTCCCAGCAAACATGAGGACTGGTTTCCTAGGTGAACTAGGATTTGTTTTCTTAAGCCATCAGGGACTGATAAACAGGGGCTGTTTTCTCAAGGTAGCTACTCTGTTTTTTTTTGTTTTTGTTTTTTTTCTTCTCAAGTACTTTTAGTTTTCCTCTTTAGCAAGATAGCTGGCTTTGAGGTCAGGGCCAACTTGGGCAAGTGCCATTGCCTCTGAGTTTGTGATTTTCGATTATATAAAGCAAGGACAAATTCTTAAAGATTCTCCAGTCTCTTTAGTAGTTCTTTGATTCCCAAGCCCAAATCCATTATCTTATTTAGCTCTCTTACAACAAAGGAATCTTTGCCTATGGAATTAAAGGGGGATATATTGTGGCTGTGAAGTTGGATGACTCATCCCCTCCCAATGTGGGAGGAAGGTTGGTTTTTATATTTATTTTTAAAATTTTTATTTGTTTTAGTAATGTATTTTAATGTATATAGCTTCTAAATTTAAAAAGATTTTAAAATTTATTTTTATTTTATGTGCATTAATATATTGCCTGTGTGTATGTAAGTCCACCCAATGTTATACAATGCCCATAGAGGCCGGAAGTGGGGGCAGATCCTTTGGAACTGGAGTTACAGGTGGTTGTTAGCTGCTATGTGGGTCCTGGAAACTGAACCAGGTTCCTCTGGAAGAGTAACCAGTGCTCTTAACTGCTGAGCCATCTCTCTAATCCACCTATAGCTTCTTTATAGCCTAAGAATAAGCTGTGAGGCTCTCTTGTCTAGGCTACTTAGCTTAGTTTACTCATTGGAAATATATGACTGAGCTTTCTCTTTGTATACCATACTGTAGCCACTGGGTCAAGCAGTGTGAGGTGAACCCTGGATCAGGTTACGATGCTTTGGGGACCGGTTAGCTCCAGAAAATCTAATGCTTATTTCTCTCCTCAGTGGCCATTTGGTAAGTATGTGCTATGGTCATGAATGAAGCCTTATGAGTACACAGATGACTGTGCTGAAGACGGAGCAGGAAGGAAGGGACACATGGAGTGGGCATCGGGAGTGCTGGGCGGCTTGTCTATAAGGCATGCGACTTTGACAGCATGTTCTTCAGCACGGATTCCTCAGCTGTCCAAGAGGCATTTGGCTGACATAGTGTCTTTTCTGAGGTTACCTCATTCTAAAAAGTTTCATGTTTACAAACCCATTAGGGCTCTTGGAAAAGAGTCCAGCATACATAATCTGAGGGTGGCAGATTGGAGAAATGGCCTACACACCCACTCCTGAACTTCATGGAGAGGGAAGACGCAAAGCTCCTAAATCTATGGCTTCTGCCTGCAACTCTGCAATTCTGAGATGTTTTGCTTTTCACGGCAGCAGAAATTTTCTTTAAAAATCAGGAAATTTCTTGTTCATTGAAGTCAAGGTTTACAGGCCAAAGATTGAATCCATATTCTGTAAGAAATAAAATATGAAAAAAAGAAATAAAATATGTTTGCTATCCAAAATAAGAAAATTAAAAATAAGGGATTTTTCAAGAATAGATATTTAGCAGGAATAGCCAATGTTTTATTCAGAGTTTCTCTGGAATAATGTACCAGCTCTTTGTTTCTGGATGCCCGAATGAAAAGAAAAATGGCCATTGTTTATACTTAGACACACAGATGGAAAATTGTTTTCTGCAAAAAGTGGGATACTTTAAGTTAATTTTGTAAATGGTGGTGAGGACAGTGTATGTGGGGGGTTCAGCTCTTTGTTTCTGATGCCTTTTACAGATGTGACCTATCAGTTTCAACATCAGATGTTCATATGTCGGGTTGATTTATAGAGTGGCTAATTCTGAGGATAGGGAAACCAGGACGGAAATTTTGGAATATCAATCACAGTCTTCATCTGCTTCCTTGTCTGACGTGGCTGTAATTTGTGGGTTCTACATGCAAATTAGACATTTTCTTCTTCAATAAGTAAGCTAGAAAAAGTACAGTCTCTCTCTCTCTCTCTCTCTCTCTCTCTCTCTCTCTCTCTCTCTCAACAGTATCCACACATGCTTTAAGGAGAAACAACTGAGTTTTATTTTTTATATGGGGATAAGATTTGTCCTCTATTACTTATCAAGTTCCAATAACTGTTAAAATTCAGAGGTTTGCCTCCATATTTGGAAAAACACATCAATAAACACAAATAGGCCACAAATAGCAAAAATCTAGTTGGAAAAACTTAGGCATCATTTGGGCATTGTGCGTTCTTTCCTCGGGTTTGGGGTTAAGCATCGCTTGGGCATTGCGCGTTCTTACCTTGGGTTTGGGGTAAGGCCAGTTTGGGAAAGCTAAACAAGAAGTAAGAGTTGTATGAGGGTAGATGGAAAGGATACAGGATGGACTGAGCTTCCACTGTCCCCTCTTTCTACGTGACCTCCCAATCAACATTGCCTTGGACTTGATATGACCACAGGGAGTTAAGGCACCTTGAGGAAATACTTCTGGAAAGAATGGGTTGAGAGAAGGTCTTCCACGTTCTGGATGTCTGGGATTCAGCTGTGCCATGATCTTTCATTCTTTACTCACTTCCGCAGTCTGCCTGACATTCACTGGCATGAGAAGAGTCACTTAAAATCCGATGACTCTGACTCGATTCTTCAGGGTCTTCACTTAAAAAAGAAGAACAGGGCTGGAGAGATGGCCTAGCGGTTAAGAGCGCCAACCGCTCTTACAGAGGACCCGGGTTCGATCCCCAGCACCCACATGGCGGCTGAGAACCGTCTGAAACTCCAATTCCAGGAGAACTCCAGTTCCAGGGGAATCCGAGACCCTCTTCTGACCTCCGCGGCATTGCACGGCACGGGTGCACAAACCTGCATGCAGACAGTACATTCATACACATACAGAAATAAATAAAAAATTAATTTAAAAAATTAAAAAAATAAAATAAAAAAAGAACAACAACAAAATCTGTGTTTACGTGTTTCTATTCAGTTTTTTGTGGTCTGCTTTTCCATTTATGGCCTCATGGGTTGATCTGGGAGGTTGGAAAGCAGCCTGATTGAAAAAAATATAGCACAAGAGTGATTCAAGATTGTGTCTCACCTGTCATGTGGTCTTATATAATTTACTGATATTTTTGTCTTTGTTTTTGAGACAGGGTCTCACTATGTGGTCTTCACAGGCCTGGAATGTGGACCAGGCTATCCTAGAACTCACAAAGATCAACTTGCCTCTTCCCATGGAGTCCTGGGACTAAAGGCATGAGCCTACCGTTCCCTGCTTAATTTATTGAATCTTAATGACCTTTCTCGCTCCATCTATAAAATGGGGATATAGTAACTCCTGCCTATCAAGGTATGCTGAGAGTTGGGAATGAGCTGTGCGAACACACAGATCCTGCAAATATCATCTCCTAGTTATCTATAGGGAGAGTTTGCTTTTCATTGGTCTCCATGACTCCATGAGCTCCGTAGGTCTCCGGAGCAATGCAAAAGCTACTAAAGCCTTCTGTATGCAGTCTTGCCAGGGTGGGCCATTTTCCATCTTTGCCTGCTGTTTGAACTCATTGCCATGCATCTTCTCTATTCAAAGGCTTTCTTCTAATGATGCCTGAGAATATCTACTGACACAAGCAGTCATTGGCAGGAGAATCCTTTTTGGGAAAAGATCTGTTCTCCAGTGTATTGTGGGTGTATTTGACACAGCACAGTAGAGTGGGCCAACTCTGCACGTCTAGCCATTAGGATTTTTCTCTTTTTAAAAATATTTTTATTATTTTTTATTTTATGTGTACAAGTATATTTCCTTCATGTATATAAGTGCACCCATGTCATGCATGTCATGACCAAAGGGGTCAGAAGAGGGCATGTGGGTGCTGTGATTCTAACCCAGGTTCTCTGCAAGAGCAGCCAGTGCTCCTAACCACCGAGCCATCTCTCCAGCCCCTTGAGTTTTCTCTTGCTAGTCCTGAAACATTAAAGGGTGAAGAACACCCTACTATCTCTCATGTGTGGGTGAGTTGGGGGGTGGTGCTTGTTTTCTGTAACTGGTGTTTCAACCACATCCACAAGTTCCATGTATTGAACAGAAGACAGTGAGTAGTTAAAGTCAGGTTTGATCCAACTGCAAGCTTCAGTTTTACCTCCACTCCTTAAGCTGAGTGACCTTCTGCAGCTCATATGACCTTTCTGAACTTGAATTTCTTGATCAGCAAAAAAGTAATCGTAGCAACGGAACAGGCTAAAAACAAGATAACTGATATAAAGTACCTAGCCCAGTGCTTGGTAATGGCTAAGAGATCATTCATGTTATGTATCACTGTTAAATCCAGTGAAATCAATGTTTGCTTAAATTGTACCTATAATCTGTGGCAGATTGTGTGGCTGGATACATCAAGTCAGAGATTAGCAAACCACAACCCATGGAACAAATACAGCCTCCTGCTTGCTTTTGTTATTTTTATTTTATGGGGTGAATGTATTGCCTGCATGTATATAAGTACACCCGTTTTGTGCAATGCCTGTGGAGGTCAGAAGAGGGTGTCAGATCCCCTGGATTTGGAGTTATGGATGGCCTGGGTCCTCTGCAAGAGCAGCCAGTGCTCTTAACTGCTGAGCCAGCTCTCCAGCCCCACTTCCCCACAGTTTGTTTTTGTAAATAAAGCTTTATTGGAACACAGTTTCGCCTATTTGTTCTCATAGAGTCTATACTATCTGTTGTCCAATGACACCCCAGTTGAGTAGTTTTGTCAGAGAGTGTGGTTTATAGGACATAAAACACTGGCTGTTCCCTTAAAAAGTTTGTCAAAAGCTATTGACTCTGTAGAGTTCTAATTTCCCTTCAAGGCCAATGGGCTGGCTGGTCACAGATACATTATTTGGTCATTTTGCTTTCCTCACATGTAAGAGGGATGGCTAAAGAAACTCGGTTGGACATTTGGTGTATGGTTGTCCCAGGCAGTGAGCTGATACATTATTAACATCATTGCTAACTGACCAGGAGGGTGACATCCTGCATGTATAATCCTGTCTATGGGGATGTGACCCTGGGTGACTGAACAGCATGTGCCGCTCCTGTCGGTCCTGGCAAGCATTATTTCCGGTTTATTCTGGTTTTAACAGACAATCTCATCTTTGCTTAACCTTGGACATTATGAGGATTTGTAAAAGGAGAATAAACATAAGGGAAAAAAATGTACCAAGGGTGGCAGTCACAGCAGATTGACGCTTATTCTGCATTGATATTCTCGAAATCTCCAGCAAGACTCCAAGAATTGTAGACACAGGTATCTTCCACTCTTGACATTTTAAGACCACAGCTGAACATAAAAATGTGAGAATGCAGATTATCCTAAAAATGGCATTTTTATGATAAAAGTAATCTATTAAAAAGTCACACAAATGGTTATAGCTGTTTGACATTGTTAACAATATAATGATGTGTTAAAATGTTAGAGGAAGGGTTATGTCAGGGTTTGATGTTTTTATAAGTTGCTGCTGTATAAAAGTGTCAAATAAGAATAATTTTATACTTGACATTTTTCACTTGGTTTTCACTCTCAAAATAGCTCTTGAGTTCTAGCTACGGTTTATTCACACTTGACGCTTTTCCTGCCCCTAAATAGTTTTCTATGCCCACCTGGGTTACAACTTTACTTATTTCTGATTAATTTTTTCCTTTAAAAGTGACTTTTGCATTGTCATATGTCTCTTATAATTTCTTCTTCAAATAAAAGGAGAACTTCCTTACATACCTCATTGTGTATTTATATATAATTTTCTTGTCAGAATGCCAGTCGTATCTCCATGTAATCCGACGCACTCAGAGTCTCCTATCTTCTCATAATCAAACAAGAGCATAGACCAATTCTTTCATTTGAGAAATCCTTTCTTTTTTAAAAATTTTATTTTTATTTTATTTTTTATTGAATTTTTTACAAATTGCATACAATATTTTGATCATATGTAGATCCCCTCCTCCATCTGTATCCTGTCACTCCCCTGCACTGGATTTCATGTACTCTATTTTATGTATGTATCAAACCCTATAGAGTCAAAGTTGTGTCCCCAAATGCCCTTTGGTGTGGGGTTCATCCAATGGGGCCTTATCAACCTACCAAGATTTTCATCCTTAAATGAAACTGGTTCTCCCCTCCCAGCAGCCATTGGTTGGCAGTAGTTCCTCAGGTAGAGTTGGGGTTTTTACCTACTTACCCACATCTGTTCTGGGATTTTTTATCTGGCTTGAGCTTGTGAGGGACTTGTGCATGCTGTCACCATTGATAAAAGTTCAGCTGAGTAAGCTGTCTGGAAACTCTGTTTTCTTGTGGTCATTTCCCACCTCGGGCTCTTACAATCTTTCTGGACCCTCTCCTGCAATGATCTCTGAATTTCGGGAGACAGAAGTCTGACAAAGGTGTCCTATCCAGGTTAAGCAGTCTGCAGCCTCTTATTCTCTTCACATTGGTCAGTTGTGGATGTCTGTCATCTGCTGCATGCATAAGCTTTTCTGGTGAGAGTTGAGAGATGCATTAATAATGATTATAACAATAAGTCATTAGGAATCACTTTAATAATTTATCTCTTTTTTTTGTCTTTTTGAGACAGGGTCTCCCTTTAGTCCCAGCTGGCCTGGAGCTCACTATGTAGCCCAGGTGGGTCTTGAACTCACAGAGATCCACCTGCCTCTGCCTCCCAAGTGCTAGGATTAAAGGCGTGTGCCACCACTCCTGGTTAATAATTTATCTCTTTAGCAAAATAATACTATTAGGCTTACCCCTATGTCCTGTGACCTATTTGGCTTCAGGTTCCTAGGCCTGATATCAGTGTCAGGTATGGGCTCCATCTTATGAAGCTGACCTCAAATCCAATTAGAAAGTAGTTGGTTGTTCCCATAATATCTGTGCCACTATTGCACCAGTGGGCATTTCTTGCCAGGCCAATTGTTATAATTTATAGGATTCATAGCTGAGTAAGGTTAATGCTAAATTTTTCTCTTCCAGTAGCATGCATAACCCTTCCAGCACTATGAACGCTAGTCAGTAGAGATGCGGCTCTGAAGTCAGCACCAGCTTGGTTTCTTCTTGATTGTTCTACAGCTCATGTATGGAGTGCCTTCATTAATAGGGTTTTACCGTCAAGTTCTGGTGGGTAATCAAGAGCAGGGACAGGGCCAGTATCCTTTGAGGGTCTATGGCACCCCTGATCAAGACCTATAAGAAAGGGAGTTCGTTCCTGGCATTGGTTTACTTTGTAGCCTATACTATTAGTAGACGGAGTATCTGTCAGGAGGTGGCTTTTTTTTTTTTTTTGAGACAGGGTCTCCCTTTAGTCCCAGCTGGCCTGGATCTCCCTGTGTAGACCAGGCTGACTTTGAACTCACAGAGATCTTCCTGCCACTGCCTCCCAAGTACTGGGACTAAAGGTGTGTGCCACCACGCCCGGCCTAAGACGGTTCTCAGCCACCATATGGGTGCTGGGAATTGAACAAGGGTCCTCTGCAAGAGCAGTCAGTGCTCTTAACTGCTGAGCCATCTCTCCGGCTCCATGAGGTGGCTCTTTTAATAATATATATACCTATATATTATTAAACTCTTAATTACTGAGCCAGCTCTCCAGCCCTGAGAAATATTTTCTTACCACTGTCCTTTGCAATTAAAAACAATCCTGGCTTCTTATGATTAATTTTGGTTAACTCGCAGTTTCCTGTCCCTGGTCATATGGATAGCCTATTTGTGTATATATTTATATATGTTCTAAACAGTGTTGACCCATACCAAACTCTGCTCTGCTTGATATGGACAGTAATTTTATAGAAAGAGCTTCTTAAAGGGACAAGGAGATTAGGGAAAGGTTGTAGGTTCTTAGTGTGAGCAGTGTGATGATAGCTGTTAGTTTTGGAATAGGTTTGCATTGGGTCTCTGTGTGTAGACACATGTGTATTTGTGTGTGCCACAATGGATGCATATGTGTTTAGATAGTTTGAGATATTCTTCAGCTTCCTCACGAGACATATGTAGACCCTTTCTGCATAGGGAAATGAATGAAGATACATTGTACATGTGAATGCATGAACTAAAAAACAGTCAAAAACTGACTTCACCTGTTTTCTGAAGTAATGGAAGGCTGTCAGGCCTCTGTTCCCCAGACTTCTTTCCCCGCTCTGCAGATTTTCTTTCTCTTTACTAATTCTGTCCTTCATTTCTGGTTCAGTAAATGTTCCTCATTAAGTCAAGACTAGTCAACCACCTATATTATATTACTCCTTGGCTTTATCCTGTCAAGAATACTTCTTGTTTTCTGCATTTTTGATTTTATTGATCAAATGCCTTCAGTGGCTAAAATCCTCAATGCTCTCTCCTATCCCAGGAGAACCCTCCTTGATGCACTTATATCAAGCTCTCTTTTCCATGCTTCTTTCTTTCTCATGGAGACAGAATCTCTATTGTAGCCTGTGCTGCCCTGGAACTTGTCATACTCCTGTCTCACCCTTCCAAGTGCTGGAATTGCAGGCTTGTCCCACCACACCTGGTTCTCATGCTCTTTTTGAGCTGGAAGTTGTTTACGTCCAGTTTTGACACCGTCCCTATCCATTTACTCCCCAGTTCCTTGCAGGTTGGCTTCTGTTTCTCACCAGGTCCAGAAATTAGTCTTTCAAAGGGTAGAGTGGGCTTTTCACTCACAAATTCTGCCATCTGTCCTTGTTCCTTCTGTTCTGCATTTTCTTCCCCACATGAGACCTCTTTCTGGAAACTCTCTCTTCTTTGGAGCCTGTGTGTCCTCAATTCTTCACACCTCAGTGGCTTTCTACTTGGCGATGCCTCTTCCTCATGCACCCCAACTCTCCTACGTTGTCTTTGGTAGCTTTGTCCACAGCCTTCTTCTCATTCTTCAACTTGGTAACTAGAGACATTAACTTCCCTGTCTCCACTATTGCCATTTCCCAGGTGAATGCTGGTCCTCGTCAGTGAGATACACTGGTCATCCTTTGTATACTCCAGTGTGTGCAGAGGCAAATCTATCAGTTCAAGGCATTACTTTAGAAATACTATTTTTGTGACCACACACACACACACACACACACACACACACACACGCCATATTTTTGCAGAGGGTTTTTTTTTTTTTTTGCTATTACTATTTTGTAAACAAGATGTTTTGAGAATTCTCCTGTCAGCAGGTTCCAAACACAAACTTGCATTATTATTCTTACAGAGTAACAAACAGCTTTGGGCTATAAAACCTTATAAATTGTTTTTTCAGAGAAGAGATTTGCATGCTGACTCATTCCTACTATATTTATAACCTATTGCCAAGCCACTGCTAAGGCAAGGTTTCTAATAAAGCTATGGAAATGACATGCATGGCAATGGGGCTGAATACATTTACATTTGTAGTATTTTAACATATCCAAATTTATTGCAGATTACCTTGTTTGTGCATGTCTGTGCTTTAATGTTTTTTTATAGCAGAAAATAGTGGTTTATGATTGTATTCCCAGTAGAATTTATTATGACTCCACCATATGGAGTATTGCATAAAGCTAAACTTGTAACATGGGTGGTTTTAATATTGCTTAGCAAGATCTATTGTACTTTATTGAAAATTAGTGATAATAGAACTGTCAAAGAGGGAAAGTTTGGTTTATGAGGAGAGTCTTTATTTTATGCTAAAATTGTCACAGAGTTTAGATTTTAAGATGAAAATGATCAATCCTTTGACATAGAAACAAATCATATCACTGTTCATTACCTCTTCTTTTGTCCTGCTCTTAGGTTCCTTTATGTAGCCTTGGCTAAAACTAGAGTTGGACAAAGGGGACATACCATGTCAGTCTCCTGCAGGAGTCCATAAGAGTCAATGACACCAATTTCTTGGAACTTGCCATGAGACCAGTCATGGAAACTGTTGCTAGAACACTTGAATATATTTTCTCTTTTCTTTATTTTGTTTTCTCTCTTATATAGCATTTATTGGGCATCCCACTTGAATGATTTAAGGTACTCATTTCCACTAGCATTTTTGGCTCAGAGGAAGTATAAAGGTAAGGATAAAATGAAGCTCATATTTATATCAATTAGCATTTTCCACTGGAAACCCTTGGGGTAACCTAGACACACATTCTGGAAGATTCCATTTTGGACCAGTTTTTGAATGGCTGAGTGGGCACTTTTTAAAATGCGCATAAGGTTCGAAGGTATCTGACTCACATTTTCTACAAAGACCTTACGATTACTTTAGAATCATGTAAGACTCCAATAAACATAATTAACAATACTAAAAGTGAAAACATTCTGTATGTCACTTTTTCCTATCCTAAAGTTTTTGCCTATTTTCCTGCACTGAATCCCCCAGGAGGGACTACCATGATAGGTACAACCATGTGGGAGAACCAGAAAGGAGGTGGGGCGTAGGGTTTTTTTTTAGAAATATTTTATTTATTATTTTTATTTTATGTGTGTTACTATATTGCCTGAATGCATATAAGCGCACCAATGTTGTGCAATGCCCACAGAGGTCAGAAGAGGCCATCCGATTCCCTGGACCTATAGTTAGCAGCCATCTGGGTGCTGGGAACTGAACCTGGGTCCTCTGCAAAGGCAGCCAGTGCTCTTAATCTCGGAGTCATCTCTCCAGACCCTGAAGGAGTAGTTTTGAGCCATTTAAGATTGCCAGGAATTTACATTGTGTTGTGTGTTTGAGGAGCAATGCTAAACCCAGTGTTTTGTATGTTTGAGTCATGGCCATGAGCAACTGCTCATGCTGAAATTTTCTTACTTGGGCATGTGCTCTTGCTATAAATATGGAAAAATTTACAATAAGCTTTTTAAATGTAAAGCACTATAAAACATTTCTTAAAAGTCAATTCATTATTTTGTTCATCCTTTTCAGATGCAGGTCTATTCCAATGGAAACTTCTGGGACTCCACTGAGTTCTGGGACTTTCTGAACTTTGAGAGTGCTTGTACTCTAGCCTTGTCAATCTTTCTTGTCCGAAGTTCTAGAAAGAATTTTAACGCTTTTGCTACTAACAGCAAAAGGTTCATTAAAAATTCAAAATAAAATGTGAGGTACATTTTACACTTTGTGTAAACTGCTGTTGAATTTTTGAGGGGCTTTTAACATTTAAAAAATTCATGGGCATGAAAAAGTTGTTCTGTGTTGAAATGCCTTTGAAGCACAGCATTCGGCACTTGGCATTTGTCTTTCTTACCTATCTGGCTCTTGGCTTTAGAATATGAAACTACAAACCTTTCCTTCTGCAAAGTAAAGAATTTATTGATAGTTTTGTAGCCATAAAACAATTAGGACTTGTTATTAACTAAATTTTCTTTTTCTTAAAATGATGTCTGTCTTTTGAGTTTAATTTTTTTAATTATAAATAAGTTTTTTATTCTTAAACTTTTTCCATAGTTCATACATCATTTCTCAATCAAATCTAGAATTGCTTCCCTTTCCATGCCCCTTACCCCACCTGAGTCCCTGCATTCTGCCATACATGTCCTGTATCTTTTTCTGAGTCTTTCCAGAGTTTTTTTTCAGTTCTTTTGTTGCTGTTCTCTCCAATTTGTATTGCTACAGTATATATACATGTATATATATATATATATATATATATACATGTATATATATATATGTATATATATATATACATACCCACCAGTGCCACCCTAAAGAGACAGTCCCTACTCATTTTCATAAATGTCACTTATTGTTCAAGCTTCACTTCTAGCTCAGTGGCAGCCTATGTACTCCTCATGCATAGAAATATTTATCCATGGCAATTTAGGGTCAGGTATTTTCATGCAGTGACAACATTTCATCTACAGCATTTCAGAAGGTGGTGTGTTTGAACAGCATCAGCGCTCACTGCTTACTGGCAGCCTCTTCTAGGTTTAGATTGTTCTGCTTATAGGAAATGTCTTCATAAATCAGTTTTGGGCAAATGTGCAGTACCTTATAGAAGTTCTAATCCCTCTTGTGCCAGATGGCCTTTAAGTATTTGAAGAAAACATTGTTTAGGAAAATGCTTTTTTTAATAAAATACTTTTATTGATGTTTTGTGTATTTCACACATAGTTTCTCAGTCCAATTTAGACACATTCCCTTTTCCATGTCCCCCACCCTACCCCAGTTCATACATTCTGCTATACATGTCTTGCATCTTTCTCTCAGTCTTTTTAAAGTTTTTCTTTGCAGAGGTTTATTGTTTGGGCAGAAGTTAATTGTTTCAGTCAGTTCTTTGATCCAGTCCTTTTGTCATTGTTGTTCCCTTCCATTTATATTGCTCCAAAATATGCCTATATATGTCGCATACATTTTATCATATGACCAAAATTCTGACCTCTGAAAATAAGCTGTATGTTAATTCCAAAATATGTTTAGGAGCTCACATTTTTCCCTTTAATTTTATATTACTCTAAAATGTGAAACATATCTTCCACCCATATACCACAATTACAAAGTCTGAAAATAAGTGGTAAGTTAATTCTAGAGACCATTAAGGGATTCTCATTATAACAGCAACAGTTGCTTTCAGATAAAAAAAAAAAATATAACATTAACATTGCTCAGCTTGCCTTTCAACTAGGGATCTGATGCTAGCACCCAAAAATGAGGGATACCATTCATCATTTGTTTTTCTGGGACTGTGTTACTTCACTTAGCATAATGGCTTCGAGTTCCATCCATTTACCTGCAAAGTTCATGATGTCATCTTTCTTTACCGCTGCATAGAACTCCATTGTGTACATGTACCACATTTTCTCTATCCACTCATCCGTAGAGGGACACTTGGGCTGCTTCCAGCTCTTTGCTATTGTGAAGAGAGCTGCAATAAACATAGATGTACATGTATCTCTGCAATAAGATGAGTTTTGTGGGAGTGGTATGACTGGGTCAGGTGATAGTCTCATTTTCAGTTTCTTAAGAGTTCTCCACACTGCTTTCCATAGGGGTTTCACGAGTTTACATTCCCACCAGCAGTGGATGAGTGTTCCCCTTTCCCCACAACCTCTCCAGCATTTGGTATCCTTTGTTTCCTGGATCATAGCTAGTCTTACCAGAGTAAGATGAAATCTTAGGGTGGTTTTAATTTGCATTTCCTTAATTATTAGCGATGTTGAACACTTTTTAAGATGTTTCTCAGCCATCTTTACTATTTCATTTGTTAAGTCTCTCTTCAGCTCTTTAACTCCATCTTTTGAGTGGGTCATTTATTTTTTTCCTCCTTTGTTTTTTGAGTAGTTTATCATTCTGAATGTTAATGCTCTATCAGATGTATCACTGGTGAAGGTTTCCTCTCACTCTGTGGGTTTCCTCTTCATTTCTTTGATTGTTTCTCTCATTGTACAGAAGCTCCTGAATTTAATAAGGCCCCATTTGTCAATTGTTGACCTTATTTTTGTGCAGCCACTGTCTGATTTAGAAAGTCTTTTCCTATACCTATGTCTTGTAGGTTACTACCAACATTTTCTTCTATAATTTTCAGAGTTTTTGGGTTTCACATTGAGGTCTTTGATCCATTTGGAGTTGATTTTTGTACATGGTAAGAGGTAGGGGTTTAGTTTTATTCTTCTACAAGTGGTGATCTAGTTATTTGAACACCATTTGCTGAAGATGCGTCTTTCCATTCGACTTGGCCCCTTTGTCAAATATTAAGTGGCTGAAATTGGATATTCTCAGATTTGGATTCTCAATTTGTTCCATTGATCTACAGGTCTGTTTTTGTGCCAATACCTGGCTGTTTTTATGACTATAGCCCTGTAATATAATTTGAAGTCTGGCATGGCAATCCCCCCTGTATTACTCTTTTGCTCAGGGTTGCTTTGGCTATTTGGGGTCTTTTGTTTCTCCATATGAACTTTAGGTTCTTTTTTTTTTTTTCTAGCTCTGTGAAGAAGCTCGTGGGGATTCTAATTGGGATTTCATTGAATCTGTATATTACTTTGGGCAGGTTGGTCAAGAAGGAGATTGAAGAAGAGACTAGAAGATGGAAGAACCTCACATGTTCATGGATTGGAAGAATCAATATAGTAAAAATGACCATCCTGCCCAAAGTAATATACGGAGTAAATTTAATTATCTATAAATCATGGTGAAATATTTTTTATATCAATAGTTAAAACCAAATACTGAAAAATCCTATAAATTTAGAGTTTCAAGGAATCACTAGCTGGGAATAGCAAGAAAGGTAACTCTTCAAGCAGTTGTTTTGTTAACAACAGTACAGCATAGACATTACCAATTCGACTCTTTGCAGCTTGTGGTCAAAGCTGTCATTAACATGTTGAGCGAGGACTTCTCCTCAGGACACTAGGTTGATGAAAGCAGAATAGGCTTCAGGGCAGTGATCTTTTCAAATGGACTCACTCTTCTCTTTGAAAAGTCTTCACTCTGATTAATAAACTAAAGAGGATCAAGTACTGACAATGAGAATGTTCAATAAACCTCAGAGGGAGGACATTGGCAAGCCAGAGAGGTTGCCCTTGCCCCAGCCTCAGCGTGGACCATAATTATTCTTTGGGAAAAATAAATATTTTTACATAGAAATTTCATCATCATCTTTGTCCTGACTTCCTAGTTCTGAGCAGCATCTCTCACTCAGGGCCTGCCATTTCCAATTACATTTCACTTAAATTCATTTTTACAAAAAAACCAGTGATTCAAATTGAGCTGCCTCATTTCCCAAACCAGGAGTACAGCCCCCCTAGAAGAAATTAATCAATGCAGAAATGAGCAGACAGCTGTGAGACAATGGAGTGATAGCAAGAAGCGGGCATCGTAAAGCAAATGGCAGCATCTGTTGACAGATTGTACATCAAGACCAAAGAAAACTTTATACATGAGAAATTGCTAAGATATCATCCCACATTAAAATATATATTGAAATAGTTGAATAAAAACAATTCAGGAGTCTTTGGGGGTTGCTTTTGCCATGACGGTGTTTCCTAAAAACCAGCTCTGGTGTCTTAAAGCCTATAAATTTGGAGAGAGGAGAGAGAGAGAATAAAAAACAGAACAGATGCATGGGTAGTGAAAATTCCTTCATGTACTTCTTCAGATGACCAGCTTTTGGTCAAACACATGCTTAGCACACGCTTCTATATAAAACACAATAGGGCATTTATTTTATTTTTTATTTTCTACCCCACTGAGAGAATGACAAAGTGTTCAGCTAAATAAATCAGTTATTCTAATTGTATTTGCATCTCTACAGCATTTACTGAACTGAGAATCTATTATATAAAAATAAATGATTAATTCTTTGGAAATGTCTGAAAATTAATTGTGACATGTGCCATCAACTTTTAGTGTTAGGTCTCTCATGGGAAGATGAATGTATCAGAATCAGCTTTGTGCGTTTGTGATTCCTAACCTATATACTCCTCTTTCTAGAGAAAACCACATATCTCCCAGGGGAGCAAGAATGTCCGATGGTGGAGTTGGCTCGGATAGGGAGAGATGTGTGTGAAAAAGCCCATCTATACACAATGCCTGTACTTAATCTTTCTTGTTGACTACAGAGCCATGTGGTAGAATCTAGAAATTTAACAATCAAAAGGCCATTTTCTGTCATGTGTTCTCCCTAATCTGGATTAGCAACCTAATTATTCAAACAGGCTTAGTAATGAAACTGTAAACCTAGATAACAAAAAGAGGGACTTCCAAAAAAATGTCATTTTAATTATCACTGGCTAACAAATCCATTTAAGTGTTTTCCACAGTTTATCCACTTTCATAGCTGCTATAGTGACCTATTTTTTTTTAATGAAATGTCTATAGACTAAAACAAGAATTAAAATATCTGAGAAATCAGAGAAGAGTAAATCTTTGGAATTTCACACAGGCTTGGAGTGACTTTGAATTTTCAGTACCGTAATGGAATATCGTTTTGTATGCATTTCACAAGGAAGAGCCCAGTGTTTTTACCAAGAGCAGTATTATTGGAACAAATGAGGCAGTTTTCATTGTGTTTTAAAGGACGGCAATATTTTTGTTCATATAGTCTCATTGCTTTGAGACTATACCTTCCACAGGCTTCTGTGGAAACCTGTATTGGTAGGTGACCTATCAGTGACTGATTTTCATGTACAGAAATAAATGCAGCATAAAGGATTTGGTTTGTTCATCTGCTTTCTTTCCACTGTAACTATTAATCCAAAATTGAGACATTGGATATGGGAATTTGCTGAAGTCTGACATTTCTGTCCAAGATTTGTTTGGCTAACCCTTGAACGCCTGGAGCATTCCACATGTATCAGTCAAAACGCATGAGCATCCTGGGAAAGGTGGAGCTCTGCCTGCACAGCTGCTCTGCAGAAGGGAGTCATGTGACCAGGCTCCCATCCTAGCTTGCTGGCGGGAGCAGGGCTCTGCCCTTCCTTAGAAGCCTCTCCCTTCGCAGCAGGCTTAGGGATGTGGGAATGCCGCGTTACTCACATTGTTTTTTGACTTTTGTTCTAACTTCTCTTTGCTCTGGCATTGTCAGGAACAAGAGCTGTCAGCACCTTCTTTTTTGTTCATCTTGTTCCCCAGCCAAGGATGAGTCATGATGGATTTACATTCCCAAGTGCCTATGTTTGGCTATGAAATAGTAGTGGGCCATTTTTTAACCACCCCACAGCCTGATTTCTGGGTTGTAAGGGAAATATTATTTGGGTCCTTCTCTCAGAATTTCCTGGCTCCAATTGGTTTTGGGTCATTGCCAGAGACCAGTGTCCCACCCAAGCTGATCTGTGAATTAGAAAACTGGCTGATCATTCGCTGTCATCAACTGTCAGCTATGTAACATTCCGAGTGCTTCCCCCTCTTGAACTTGGAAGCATTAAGCTCTTGTTTCTCATGATCAAAATGCTTCTGAGATGTTGAGTAATATCAGATTATCTAAACATTCGGGGAGAATTTAAAATTTAAATACTCAGAGAAGGTTCATCTGAATTGAAAGAAGAACCCAGTGGTCTGGACAGAGTCCTCACTCAAAATGCTATTTCTTCACAGATCTCTGCAAGAAATCCCAGCAGTGGGATCTTAATGTTGTTTGAATACTGAGCCCTCTGCAGACATGACAAAGACTCTTCATTGTTGAATAATTAAATGGTACATCAATTAATATAGCATCTCAATTAATATTTTATATATGTACTCATACTATTCATTTAAGAAAGGCCTCTTAAAACTCTGCTCGTGAGGCAGTTGAAGAACTGTGGTTTATGAAAACACAAAACTCTAGAAATAGAGAACTTTGCTTCAAACCCTTGCTATTCCACTTATGAACTCAGTGGTCTTAGAAATAATGATTTATTCAGCGACATTGCACGACACGGGTACACAGACCTACATGCAGACAGTACATTCATACACATAAAAAAATAAAGAGGGGGCTGGAGAGATGACCTAGTGGTTAAGAGTGCCGACTGCTCTTGCAGAGGACCCAGGCTCGATCCTCAGCACCCACATGGCGGCTGAGAACCGTCTTTAACTCCAGTTCCAGGGGAATCCAACACCCTCTTCTGACCTCTGCAGCATTGCACAACACGGGTGCACAAACCTACATGCAGACAGTACATTCATACACATAAAAAATAAATAAAATTAAAAAGAATATTGAAATTAAAAAAAATAAAGAAAAAAATTTAAAAATAAGTAGAAATAATGATTTAAGCTTTCCTGCCTTAATTTGTCCATGCATAAAGTGGAAATAATTGTAAGATGTGAGATATTAGATGGTTTAGAGGAAAAACACATAGGCTACTCTTGGCACATAGACATCTTTTAACAACTTATGCCCTTATTAATCAAGGCACTGTGTCTGCTGCTTTCACTGCAGTTGCAAATATCTAAGGAAAGGTCCCTTCCCTGAAATAGCTAATAATGTTCTAAACTAGTCAAAATATAGATTCAGAAGAACACACATAAAAATGCAGTTAAGGAACAGTATGGAATGTCGCATGTGACTAGGTATCAGTGACTCCTCATGTCCCTTTCAGATTCCAGTGTTGGCAACTGCGGCTGTCACAGGAAATGTGCTTGTTAGCCAGGGAGCTTCTCCTGATCCAGTGCCAACTTACCTTTTTCTCTCATATTCTGATTTCTCCTTCCCACAATCCACCTGACCACCTTTAACCTCATTCTGTTGAGCTCTCCAGCAAACCATACTCTTACGATTCTATGCCTTTGTGCACACATGTATTTCTTTGTGTTTTATTTTCTAAATTGTAGTATAAAGATTTTTAAACATCTTTTTAAAATTTTATTTATTTATTTATTTATTTAGTCTTTTCGAGACAGGGTCTCCCTGTAGCCCCAGCTGTCCTGGAACTCACTCTGTAGACCAGGCTGGCCTTGAACTCACAAAGATCCACCTGCCTCTGCTTCTCAAGTGCTAGGATTAAAGGCATGCGCCACCACGCCTGGCAAATTTTATTTATTTTTTATGTGTATGAATGTACTGTCTGCATGTCGGTTTGTGTACCGGTGTCGTGCAATGCTGCAGAGGTCAGAAGAGGGTGTCGGATTCCCCTGGAACTGGAATTAAAGATGGTTCTCAGCTGCCAAATGGGTGCTGGGAATCGAACCCAGGTCTCTGTAAAAGCAGTCAGTGCTCTTAACCACTAGGCCATCTCTCCAGGCCCTAAACAAGATTTTTTAAATAGAGGATCACTTCCCCCTAAAATAAGCTAGAATCATGATTATTAATTCCTAGCATAGCTGCCTTCATCTTCTCATTCACCTCCAGACTTCTGGTCTCCATCTGACTTAGCATCCTATTCTTCTCCTTTATTGTGACTTTAAACTATGAAAAAGGTTGGTGGTACCCAGAATCCAAGAGTTTGTATTATGAAATCCAGATTGACAGCATATTGTAAATAGACTTGAAACCTAACATGTCTCATTATATTTTTACATTTTTAATAATTTATTATTTTAATTTTATGTGTATGAATGTAATGCTCACATGTATGTAAATGTACCTGTGTCATGAAAAGCCTGCGAAGGCCAGAAGAGGGTGTCAGATCCCCTGGAACTGGAGTTATGGATGGTTGTTAGCCACCATCTGGGTGCTGGGAATCAAACCCAGGTCCTCTGGAAAAACTTTAAGTATTCTTAACTACCAAGTCATTTCTCCAGCCCCATGTTTCATTATTTTTATGTATGTGTGCACTTAGCTAAATAATCTGGAAATAATCAGAATGAACTCTGACTATATTCAACATATGACATACTCATGGTATAATGTCTATAGAAAAAGGTAAATGTGATCCACTTTTAGGATGAAATGTATATTACCTGTCTAATTGAAAATGCTTATGTCTCAAAATATGAAATTAAAATTCCGTTGGGTCTTAGGAAAAAGTCTTGCTAAAGAATAGCATATTTGATTACCAGAACTAACTAGCCATTGCCCCTTGAATAGCATGACTAATGACAGGTGTTGTTTCTGATTGCACTAGACTGATTGGAGGACACTTTTCACAACTGCGTAATGAGTAGAGGCATAGGGAGACCCCACTGTGCCTGCAGAGTCCCACTGATGTGGTCAGCTGCTGTGTAGACCATGCGGTGACACTAGGAGACAAGATGAGGGGGAAGCTCTCACACTGCGTTTGGCAATCTTCCCCAGTGTGAAACCAACAAGATCACGAGCATTAGCAAAATATCCAGGCTTCACTAGACCCTAAGGATGCTACTGATGTGATCATGAATTGCTGAGAAATCCAGTTGCTGAGTTTTTCTGGAAAGTTTTCACAATCTGTTCTGCCTAAATAACCCCATTTAACATCCCATCTTCTCATCTAACATGGGACAAAGGGAGGCTACTAATTAATAGTGTGACCTTGGGAAAGTCACAGTCACTGGGCTGAATAATAGCCAGGACTCTTTCCAGCTCTAGACTGCTTGGATTTCCCTCTCACACATATCTTCCTGTTCCTCCATACTTTGCCCTGATTGGCTCCTAGTGGGAAATTCTTCATATTGTGCTTAACAGGCTGTTAAATTACCTTAATTAAAGTGTCAAGGAATAAGAATTGAGGATTACTCAGAGCTGCCACCCCAACACTTCCCCAGCCAGCTGGAGAAGGCCTCTGCCAAGAAGATTCAGATGTGCAGTGCTCAGTGAGTCCTTCATGGGTTAATACTAAGCCTCTAGATTCTATGGTTTTTAGATACAGGGTGTAATTAAATCTGGGTGATAGCTAAATAAGCTATTGATATTAAATGTTGTCAACATCTCCGGAAATCTTCATCAATGCTGTCTTTATCAAATTTAAGACTTCCTGTAGAAGTCTTGACAAAACCTTATGGGAAAAATGCAGGAGAAAAAAATTTCCAGACTTGATCTGCTTTCTCTTGCATATGGGGTACGGGACCTCTGATGAAAAGTTGGAATTTGGACCTATCAAAGAGACCTTTACACAACCTGCTATTTCTGGGATACTTCCACGTTGGAAAAAGATGTCTTGGATGAGCTTTGTTGATTTGGATGACATTTTGCATAAAAAAGCAAATACTTCAAATATAATTGATTCGAGGTTTTTTTTTTTTTTTGCTTCATTAGTCAAATACTCACAGTAATAGTAGGAAAGGAAATATTTATGAAGATGAGGTCTAAGCATTACAAGTTCTTAAGAGAGGTATGTCAAATTGGAAGGTGCAGGGCCCAAGCTATACAGTTATCTACCAGGTGTGGGGTCACTAACTCTCTGAAGTTATCTTCTCCTCCCCAGATCCTCCCAGCCCAGAAGCTCCATGTAAGGAAGTCTATTTGTTTGAGACTATTAATGCTTAGAATAATAATAATAATTAAGCCACATTTTGTTAGGCCCACACTGGGTTCAAAGCTACATTTTACTGGTGTGACCTAGGAGAAGCAGTTAACATTTCCATGAAGTAGCATAAACTTGAACCTATTTCCTGGCATTCTTCTGAGTGTTGACCAAGTTAACTGAGCCAGAGGGCTTCAAACAGGACCTAACCTCAGGAAAGCGATATGTAAGTCCCCATGTTTACCTCAGATGTCTGAATTTGGAGCTTTGTCTATAGTACAAACGATCTAAGGACAAGTAAGAACAGAATATTGTCATTTATTAACTTCTCTGCACAGATTAATTTCCTTTTCTATCCTGAGGTGCTCTGTGAATTATGAAGACCTTGGGAAGCCAGAGCCTAGCAGGTGTCTGAGGAATGGACGCAGGTAAAAGAGAAAGGTAAAGCGAACGTTTGCCTGACTCGAGATTTGACTTTAAGGGAACTTGGGCTTCTGTTGTGTCTGTTCTAGCTTGTTTCCCTACAAATTCTGTTTGCAGATTCTTAAACCATCATTCCTTAAAACATCTTCATTATTCAATCAGTTCTGGATTTTATGATGAAGTTCATAGAGACTGTATTACTTTGCTCATTGCTGTGACAAAAATCTGACAAAAAAACAACTCCAGGGAGGAAGGGCTGATTTCAGTTGATAATTCAAAGAGATATCATCCATCATGGTAGGGAGGGCATGACTGGTCACACTGTGTCCACAGTCAAGAATCAGAGACTGGGTAGGAAATGGGACTGGCCAGATAAACCTTAAGGTCCATCGCTCATGGCCCACTTCCTCTAGCTAGGTCCTACCTCAAGGTCTACCGGTAGCTGGGGACCAAGTATCCAAACACATGAGAATTTGGGGAACATTTCACATTCAAATCACAGGAGACCTTTCTGCCTGCTGAGATAAAATCATCCCCAAATCCTAGCACTTCTCTCCTGCCCTCATCTTAGCATCCGGGCAGTATCTACTGTTGATTTTTTAACCTGTTCTACTTGTGGTTAATTGGCTTCTCTTAACAGGTTAATTTGTTATAAACATCTTCCTTTTATTTTTCCTTTGAGAATGACCCCTTATAGTGGTGGTTCTCAAGGCTGGACATGCTCTGAACCTACCTAGAGGCTTATCAGGGCATAGACTTCTCAGCCCTGTGCCAGTTTCAGGTTAAGTCATTATGGGATGGGACAGACAATGTGCAATTCTAACAAGTTCCTAAGCAGTACTGATACTGCTGGTTTGGGGACTACACTTTGGCTTGTGCCATTAATTGTACATTGAAGTCATTTGATTAATATAAACCCATGATATACTTAGGTCTCACCCTCAGAGATTCTGATTTTAGTCGGGTGGCCACATACATTGGCATGTATATGTATCTCTCTCTCTCTTTCTGTCTCTGGTCTCTGTCTCTGTCTCTCTCTGTCTCTCTGCCTCTCTGTCTCTCTCTCTCTCTCTCACACACACACACTTCTTTTAAGCATAGAGGATTATGAATGAATCTGTTGTGATTTGTAAAGAGAAAGTACATTTCTTGTGTATATCCAAGATGTGCTCTCAAGGGCAGATCAGAAGAGAGGATAAAAATAGGCTCTTCATTAGTTGCCCTCACGATCCTCGCCCCAGTCCCTGAACTCTATTCTATTCTGATTAGGATGACTACATTGGCTTAATAAGCAAAAACACTTTTTCCTGAGCACCTTTGAGATGCCAGGAAAATATATTGCTGCCCTAGGAATGAGAATGCAGTGCGTAGTTCGTCATTGTGGAGAAGGGGTCTGTGACAAAGCATGTCTACTGACTTTATAACCCTGATGGCTTCCTTCTGCCTTTTGACATGAGGTGGTGTAGCTATAGAAACAGAGGGGCTCATGCCTGCTGCTTGCCATTGTAACCACCAAAAGAATCAAGGGTTTTAAGCATCCAGGGCAAGTGGCTCTGCATCACTTATACAGAAGCTGTACTATAAAACCTGTTAATATGCTGTGGAAAAAGCAGATAATTGTGTCTCTTGTCTCACTGATAAAGGCGATGTGGAAAAAGAAGTTTAACTGGCTGTGGCCTTTACTTTATTTGATAAAGTGTAGTTTACTTTCTACTTGAGGTTTTTATTGACCATAATAATTCTAATTGAAATAAACATTTTGATTACAGCTCTGTTCCGCAACTGCTTAATAGGGAACTAAAATAACTTTCAATAATCATTTTGTCCAAATGGGATTCATTTAGTCTGACAGTTATTCCAGGCATTTATTGGCATGAGGCAGGCTGGGAGTGTTCCCAAGCATAATTACGGGAACATTTTACACTGGGGTTAACCTTACCAAAATGACAGACTGAAAAGTGGTGTAAAGGAGCAAATAAAACTCATAATCTGGCATAGAAACTCATAAATGAATCCCCGTTCGCCACTGTTTCTGATGCCCAAGGCTCTAGTTAAAATTAAAAGGAGTTTTCTTTGGAAACTGGCAGTCTGGAGGTTGGAGCCCACTTTGATGAAGTCACACTCCAAACCCAGTGCTTGTGGGCAAAGGGGTATTTTATAGCCTCTCAGTATTGTTTGCAGGCAGCTTAAGGGACCTGGGCTGTGGGTGGCCTGGTGTCTCCCCACCAGTTCAGGCCCCATCTTGAGGCCTCAAGGACAACCTGACCCTTTTCTGAGATTAAGGGTCAAGGAAATGAATAGACCAGGTGTTTGGGATGTTGACACTTTTCAATATAATTCCACATAAGAGTTATTGACTGCTGATTCTAGCTTCTTCCTTGGAAGTTTTACCCAATCAGCTTCTGGTTACTAACGTGGGAGACTAGGGAGGTAGTGGGGGGGATTTCTCAGTTCTTGTCTTCTTGAAGGAAAGGAATCAGACATACACAGTTTAAGCAGAAGTATATTTAGCAAAGGTAAGCACAACCAGAGCATTAAAGAAAGACTGGAATGGGCTGCCCCAAGGCAAGGAGCAGCCCAATAGGTTGTGTGTTGTGATGAAGAAGTTTTTGTGAATATTAATTAAGTGGGTAGCATGTTATGGGGTAAGATTACACTTTTTCTTTCCCAGATCATGTTGGACCAAATACCCCTTCTAAGGTATTTCTTCCCTTGATCCCTACCAAAATGGTGGGGAGGGGTAGATGTGTTAAACCACAACATATTGTATTATGATGACATTGAGTCTGAGGATGTGGAACCTTCATTAGTGCACAGGTGTAGGAGAACTCCCTAGTGCCTTCCTTTCTGATATAGCAGAAACAATCTAACTTCAGCTACAAGCTAGTTTAACTATGGAAGGGCATTCTGACTGTCAGGAGATACAGCTACCAAGACTCAGCTCTGTTTTCCTTGGTTACCTCATACCATACTCTTCCCCCACTCAAGTATCACATTGACCTCTGACTTTGGAAACCAGAGTGCTCCTGGATGGGACTGTGGAAGAGGCAGCCGTGGCTCCTCTGAATGATCTGAGCCATTTCTATCACATCTGAGATGAATCTTACTGGTTGTTCGGAGGACAGCATTTAGTCTGACAGGCAGGTAAAATGGTCACAGAGGTGCCCCGGCTCTTCTGGAGGAATGGAAACTAGGTGAAATCCTTGTAGAGGCTCAAGGGCATCCTTAAATTCAACATGATTTGAACAAATCCATGATTCCAATGTGTGCTACTTATTAATGTCAAATGCTATTGCTGAAAACTTTTGCAGCTGGAAACTTACACTGCTGAAAAGAAATGTTCTTGATTAATCCAACAGTTAACCAGGGTAGTGGTCAAGCTTTACAAATTTACTGCAATTGCTGTGTTTGTCTGTTAGAATCAGCTGGCACTCTGAGAAAATCCTCTGCTGCTCCTGCTAAAATGGGGGTAGGGGTGGTGCTTGCCAGTTGTCTAGGCAACAGCCAGCATTACAAATCCCCCATGACCACACCACACACTTCAGGGTAATGATTCTTTCTTAAGCATGCTTTGTGTCTCTCTGGCATAGAAACCCATGCCTGTGACTGCTCTGCCTCCTTGGGCATTCTACTCACCCATGCCTTCTTTTTAGTTTGAGCAGGTTTGGCAGGATTTTCAGGTACATAGAACTAAAGGCAACTCATCTAATAAATGGACACTTTGCATGCACTTCTACACTAATGCCTAGGTAAAGGTAATAAAGCAAAGTTAACACGGATTGGGAGACTGGAAGGGTACCTTGGCTTGCCTTCAACAAGTGACTCTTGTCTTGGGCCAATCTGGACCACAAGTCCTCAAAGTCTGTTGGGAACACAGTAGGTCTGGATCCCATGGATGCTATTCTGTTTGCTGGTGTGGTTTCATCCTGCCCGGTGCTAAGTGAGTTGCTTCCTGTTAATTTATACACCTATAGTTCCTTCTAAGGCTAGGAGTTACCTTGTATCTGATTTCACTATTAATAAGAACAAATGAAAACAAAAATAAAAGGCCGGGCATGGCGGTGCACGCCTTTAATCCTAGCACTTGGGAGGCAGAGGCAGGTGGATCTTTGCGCATTCAAGGCCAGCCTAGTCTACATAGTGAGTTCCAGGACAGCTGGAGCTACAGGGAGACCCTGCTTCAAAAAGACAAAAAAAAAAAAAAGAACAAATGGGTTAACATCACTATGATGAAGATCTACATTGATTTATATTATTTATTTTTGAAAGCATCAGATTTCATCTAAAGCACGTTATAGGCTGCAGAAATAAGACCACTCTGACTTGATCAGGTTTTGAATGATTTTATTATGGCCAGGCAGCTCCCTTGTTTCAGGAAGAGGAACAGCCCCAACCTTAAGATGGTGACAGCATATATACAGGTTTCTTTAGCCAGTTAGGTTACAGCATGTCAGCATTAACGCAGCGTTGGGTAATCTTTGGTATATCAAAATTCAAAGGAAATTCCAGTAGTTATACATTGGCTCAAACAAACAGAAACTCAAGGAAATTCCAGTACTTATACATTGGCCCAAGAAAACAGCAACTCAACTTAATGGTAGACTGTAAAGCAGGAAAAAAAAAAAAAAAGCAGAAGCAGAGGTCGGTGGTTATAGCGGGGGCAGGATCATGTAGGTTCCTGGAATTCAGCTTGGGACAGGCAAGAAACTTAACTTATTAAAACGGGGTAGACTTAAGATGGAGTCAGCTTAGTTCAGATGATCTATTCCTCTCAGGGCAAAGCTTGATATGGTAGAATTATAGATGAAATAAATGTTATTTGCCTCAACCTCCATGCCAATTAAAATTGTTGATGAACATGGCTAAGACTCAAGTTCACATAAAGGAATTATCCCATGGACACTAAGCCCTTTGTGGGAGTCCCCTGGAAAAGTCTGCTCGGGAGGTGATACGTGTCAGCACACTATTTAGTGTTGAAGTTTCCTGGACATGTTCTTGCTTCTGTGAGTCTGAATACAGCAGCCCCTTTGATTGCATAGCAGCCTTGCAATCTAGGAGTATACACCAATTTTTCTGTACAAGTCTATGGAGGCCGCCCTTTCCTATCACCCTTCTGTGTGCTCCCCACACCCAGAGCCAAACATCAAGTCTTCATACTGCAGCTGAGGTAGTCAAAGCAGTACAGTTTCTTTAGGGGAATGGATCCAGTGGGGACCAAAGACATTGCTTGCCACTTGTAAGACCAAGGCTCTTTTGTTTATGTTGTTTAAATTAGATATGGTGTCTTTCTTGGATAACTTCCGTGTCTATATCTTTTTGTGAACATAAATTTGACAGAACTGGGGCAGACAGAAAACAGAGCAGTTTCTCACAACCAACATTGACAGGAATGCCTATGTCTCTTCCAGAAGGGACCATGCATGTTTACAGCTGACCAAAGGTGTAAGAAAATCTCCTAAGGGGTATGGAAGGTATATCCATCATCCACTGTATAGAATATCATATGGATAAAATTTGTATCATGAGATTTCAATTCTAAATGTTTAGACTGGAGTGACTAGTGATAATTTTTTGAAAAATCATAATAATTTTGTATGGTAAAGGATATGGAATGTCTTGCGTACAGTCACTTTAAACTTCCACAAGTTGACTGCCTCAGACAGTGACTCCTTTTGTTGCATTGGTGAGCTGAGGACAGAGTCTTTTCTTCTCCTGATCTCTGACTATGGACTCTGAGGGAGGTGCTGTGATCAGCACCACAGTGCTGCCCTCTGCATGGTTCTAGGTTCTACATATTCTGTCTGTGCTTTCTCCTATCCGAATCCTAACCAGGCCCATCCCTGCTTAGCTTCTCAGATCCGAGGCATTTGGGTGAGTGCAGGGTGGCGTGACTCTAGATTCTTCTTTCTTTTAGCCCTGGAGGGGGCTACACAGTGACCACCCATTTCTTTTCCGAATATTGGTGTTTTCTTCCTCATGTTCCTTGATCTTAAAGAAGGAATTGATGACCCGATTACAGGAGAATGGTATCTATTCATGTCTGAGAGCCAGAGTGACTTCAGTGCTAAGTAGCATTCTGTCCTGAAGTAGGCCTTGTCTTTGACTCTGTTTGTTGGAGACTTTTTTCTTGCTTCTTGATCAGGGTCCATCTGTGCTTTCTTTTTCTTTTCTTTTCCTTTTTTTTTTTTTTTTTTTTGGTCTTTTTTTGAGACAGGATCTCCCTGTAGCCCCAACTGGCCTGAAACTCACTCTGAAGACCAGGCTGGCCTTGAACTCACAGAGATCTGACTGCCTCTGCCTCCCAAGTGGGCCACCATGCCCAGCTATCTGCGCTTTTCATAGTCTAGACCTTTCCTGCTTCCTACCTCTGATGTCATGATTATCCATTACAATGCCCCAGATTCATGTATTGATGTCTTAACCCCTACTTCCTCAAACTGTAACCTTATTTAGAAAATAAGGTTGACATACTTAGTTGAGCAGAGGTCATAGAGGAGTAGGGTGGGCCCACTGTGTCATATGTAAAAGGGCAATGGGGCCTAGAGACGGACATGCAAGGAAGGCACTGTGTGTGACATGGAGTTGTGCTGTTCCACAGCTGTCAGGAGGTGTTGAAATTAGGGGAGTGGCCAGGAACTTGACATTAGGGGAGTGGCCAGATTCTTCCCTGGAGCCTAGAGAGGGAACATGGGTCTCCGAGCCCTTGGTTTTGGCCTGTAAGAACTTTAAGATGATAAGCTGCTCAGTTTGTATTATTGTATTATGGCAGTCCTAGAAAATAGTCTCTTGTCATTACTTTTCTTCCACACACACACACACACACACACACACACACACACACACACACGCCTTTTAGCTTTCCAATGCTCCTTTAAAGACTCTAATTAACAACTTGGTTGAACTTCAGGTGTCTGTGCTGTACCTGAACTTCCCTGAGTGTCCTGTGCTGGACTCTGCTGTCATCCACATCTGAATGTAAACCAAGTGTACCCCACTTTCTGAGGGCAGCTACTCCATTGCAGATAACTCTGCCTCTGAGGAAGGCAGTGTCTCCTACCAGGCAGACTAGGAAAGCCTGTGTCTCCCTATCTCAAGCATATCTGCACGTTGGCGAGGCCTCCAGTTCTCAACAATGTGGATATTTCTGATTCTGTGACAAGTCAGTGGGGCAGGCCTGTGGGGAGAGGGGAGGAGTTTTGGGGGGCTGGGGTGGGGATAAAGCAGTGTTACCCCACTGCCAGCAAGCTGCACTGTGGAGTCGGTGGCAGGAAGATGTTCTCTACATTGCTGGCATAGGATTCCAGCCAGCTCATAGAATGTTCTGGAGCTCGTACAGCTTTTTATAGCTTCCTTTCACCCTTGAAAAATTTCCTCAAAAAGTTGTCTTCAATGGTTAGAAAAGAATCTCAAAATATTCATGATTGTTTTCAAATACTTTATTCAAACCCAAGAGACTTTGCAGGCCCCTCTGGAGCCCAGGCTGTCAGAGGGGAAGGAGCGCAGATTAAAGGATGCATTTTGCTCACAGAAGCATTTTGAAGGACTTGTGCCCAGAAAGTGACATTTGTCCCTGGGAGTAAACTCTAAATGACATCACAAATTAACATTTTAAAATGAACGCTGGCATTTCTGACCTGCCTGCTGGCAGCCACGATCATCCTGGAAAGTGACATCGTTTATGAGACTGGCAGTTAAGAAGCTCAGTGTTTGAGGTCGTAAAACAGATTCCAGGCCTGATTTAGTATCGATTTTGCTGTCAGGCTAACTTTACTTTAATATTTAAACAAATGTTTAATGTTTAAACAGCTTGATTTTCCTCTTTTCATTTTTCTGCAGCTTTAACCCAATGTTAGCTATGTTATAATAATTTCCCCTTGGGCCAGCTTCCACAGTCTACTGACTTATCTGTGGCAGTGTCCTCTGGACTGAATTATCATCTCAATGTATATCCTATAGCAGAGCCTGTTCTCCCTTTGAAATGGAACGAGCATGATGTTGTATGTTATGGATATTATGATGTGTTACAATGCGGAGTTATTAGGTCCAATGGACCAAAGAAAGACTACCCCATAAGCATCCAATTTCTCACATTAAGATTTAAAACTAATCAGTGTGCATGGCTTGTAGCTTTGGGGACAGTGACAACTAACCAAGAAGAAATGGGAAGACATGCACACTGTAATCTGTGATCTTGAACAAAGGCAGCTATTTATTATGCATGTATGTATGTATGTATGTATGTATGTGATTTTGAGACAGAGCCTTGGATAGCCAAGGCCAATATTGAACTCTTGATCTTCCTCCCACTTCTGCCCCCCCACGTGCCAGGATTCCAGGTATTTTTGGAATAAATTGAGAGGAGGGTTGTGTTAAACAAAATAAGTTGCTTTTAGTAGTAATTGGTTTATGTAATTGTTGTAGAAGCTGCTTATATCTGGAGACAAAAAGGCCATCCCAGTAGGAATCACATGTATGGATTTCGAGTGGAAGGTCACATTCATGAAGAGCTGGAGCCACTTTTCAGTTGTCCTTCTTTCTAGTGCCACATTCACATGGCTGACTCACCTGGCACCACCCAGTTTCATGGGCTGAAACAGGCAAGTCACCACACGCACAGGCCCCAGGCAAGCATTTTGTTTTCCTGGGGAGTCCTCCCCCCCCTTCATTGTTAACTTAGCATCCTACTGTTTCTTCCGGGGTTTTGGAATTTCCTTATTACCCCATCTGCAGAGATAAGAGGACAGCTTTCTTATGACCGGTGGACTGTGGGATCTTATACTATGGGGACTACAAATCTCTAGGTAGTTTGTTCTCATTCTTATCTGATGTATTTTTCAAAATAATAGCCTGAATTTTCATCCAAAAATATTATCTAGATAGAAAGTGAGTTCAATATTCTGAGAACAAATGCTGTCTAGATTCTCCTAGCCTGTTTGATTAGATATTTCTACTCAGGTGCATTATAAACATAGAGGCAAATTCTGTGCTTTTGATTAATCTCTTAAATTATAATTATTCATTTTTCTGAGTGTTCCATATAGAACAACCCAGTCCCCAAACACCAAATTCAAAGATGTTTCATATGTTAGAGAAACAGAGGAATTGATTTTAGAAACCTAGGCTTGATCTATAGTTCAAGATTTTTTCCTGCCACCCTCTCGGTATCACCTGTTCCCTGCATTAATATGGGGGAGGAATTTCTATATCTTTGTGGAAGTAAAGTTAATATGCTTAGCTCATTGTGACAGTCTTCTAAAACAATTTTTTTTTTTGGTCTTTTCGAGACAGGGTCTCCCTGTAGTCCCAGCTGTCCTGGAACTCACTCTGTAGACCAGGCTGGCCTTGAACTCTCAAAGATCCGCCTGCCTCTGCCTCCCAAGTGCTAGGATTAAAGGCATGCACCAGCACTCCTGGCCTAAAACAATTTTTTATTTCATAAGACAGTGATCAAGGGATAACCTTGCCCCTTTAGTCACAATGAATGTATAGGAAAGTGGGGGTGGGTGGGTAGAGGGGCTAATTAGTCTAACTAGACTATGGGGCAGCAGCTTCTTCATTTTGTGGCTCTCAGAAAGCCATTTCTCAAAGAGTAGTTCAAACTACCCAGTTCACCAATGTGGAAGATTGCAGCTCTTTTGAGATGCTTTAGATTCCCTAGACCTAATGAAGCAGAATTCCTGGCTATGAGGCCAGGAGCTTAAAATCCACTGCAGTAGATGTGGTGTGTGTACTTCCCTGTGGGTCTATTTGTGCACCTGTGGAGGCCAGAGGTCAACACCAGGCATCTTCCTCTATCATGTTCCACCTAGGTTTTGGAGACAGTCTCTCACTGAACAAGGAGCTCATGGATTTGGCTAGACTAGCTGCCATGGAACCCCTAGGGTCCTCTTGTCTCTCACTGCCCCACCCTGCAGAACCGTGATCACAGGTGAGCACCACTACGCCTAGGTTTTATGCAGGTGCCGAGGATCCAAATTCAGTTCCTCACGCTTGCATGGCAAGAACTTTATACACCAAGCCATCTCCCAGCCCAATGACTTAGATCTCATTACATCCATCCAGGATAAATGACAAAGAGTGGCTCCTGGGGAGGTGGCTAATACAAAGAAACGGAGACAAGGCAACTTCGACTGACATGATATCACGTTACAGATATCAGTGGCAAGCAGACCAATAACGAGAAGTATTCTCTAAGATGAGACTTGTGGGCAATGAGGTTCACCAGTGGCATTGTTTCTCTGCTTCGCTGCCAAGGAACAACACATTGTTTGTGTCTTTGACCCTCTTACTCAAGTTCTTCGCATTGTCTCTTTGGTTGGTTTCCATCACAGGAAATCATCAGACCCCACTTCTACCCAAATTGCTAGGATTTTGCGGATCTTGGTGCTACACAGCAACTGTAGAACATGATGGTCTAAGGGACAGCACAGACAACACCCACTGTGTTCATCCAGCAACTCTGCTAGGAAAAACCCACTGGACCCGTGTGAGTATGCAGTGTAGGCAAAGAGGAGCAGACCAGAACAAATAAAAGACCCAAAGTTAAAAGCTTCTTGCTTTGGAATATATTGGCTGCTTGTTTATGTCCTTATCTAATGGCCTTTGAGAATTTACCTGCCCAGGACAAAAGGCAAATAGGGTACTGGTGGTGAGAGAGCCGTTTTCTGCACCCTTTTGATTGGCCAAGTGTAACCTTGCTGCTCCTCGCACCCCTTCCTCTAAATAAAAATAATACTCATGGCCAGCGTTCTGTCCTAGACGGTCCTGGAGTCAAGCACTGATTGATGACAGGCTGGGCCTTCTTGGTAGCACTAAGGCTCTGAGAGATCGCCAAGCAAGTGAAAATAAAGGTGTAATGATTGAATTACATATTCTCTTTCTGTGATTGAAAATAATATCAGACAACTGACTCTGGTGCCAGACAGATTACATAAGCACAAGTTAAGTGGTAGAATAAAAATGAGTGATTTCCCTCCTTGACTTAAATGTAGCATTAAGTAGTACGCCCTTGAATTCAGCAGAAAGCAATTTCCTCCTCCCCAGTAACAGCTAAGGGGCATTGCAAATGCAAATTGAGTTAGCTTTGCATTTTTAATATTCCACATATCCATAACTCACTGCCGAGATTTTAGAGGTGTTATTGCTACCACTTGGGCACATTTAAATTATTTTGCACCTCTGAACTTTTGCATTAACTTTAACATTGGTGCTTAAGATAAATGTTTTAATCTATGAAGAGGACTTTGCTTAGAGAAACTCTAGTCATTGTGACTGGGTCTCCCAGAAGTCCAGGACAGACTGTCATTTAGGGGACCATGCTCTCTTTCAAATGAGAGCTTGTTGAAATAATTCCTGCAAACATAAAAAGCTATGAACCTCAGCCACTATGGTACTACGATGTGCAGCCATCTTATGAATGAGCATGGGTGACTATCGAGGCACCAGAAGAGTGGGTAAGAAGCATCTTATGGCTCCATAGTGTGAAAGGAGAATTTCATCACCTGCTGGTCAATAGTAACCCAATTCCTTTTTGAAAACCTACTTCCGTAACTCATAACAGAATTAAGCTTACCTTATTGGGAGTGGATGCGACTGGGGAACAGCAGGAAATGAGGAATCCACATATCTCTTGCTGTGTTTCGTGAAAAATAATATCCTCACATCCCATACACTTGGAATAGTGTTTCACCTTGGGGAAGTTGTCTGTGGTAGAGTCAGTCTGTGAGTTTTGCTAATGCCTATTAGGCCTATTTGCTAATCCCTACCAGGTCCCCTAGGTTTGTTATTCCTTTATGAAATTTCTGCCCTGGGATGTGACTGAAGCCAGGTTGTTACAGCTCACAACATGGCAGGGGTGGGCTGTGATAAAGGGAAGATAGTACTTCACAGAAAAATATTTCTCCTTCCCTCCCTTCCTCCTCTTTCCTCCTTTCTCCCCTCCCCCCTCTTTCCCTCCCTCCCATCCCTCCTTTCCTTGATTTGATGCATCATTGCCTTCTTTCCTTGTTTTCTTTGGAAATTTATTAGGATGCTTTGAAAAATAGATTAGAATTTGAGACCAAGGAGGAACCTATACTATTTGGAACAAAGTGAACAAATTTCATCACTTTTCTCTAAGGGCATGCCTATGTTTTAGATCAAAGTCTACCTAAAGTCTCACTAGTTTAGACTCATACATACATTGACATCCTGAATTGTAGTTTGCTTAAAGCACCATTTTTGCGCCCATTCACCAAGGCCACAAAGGTGTAAAGAGTAAATACCCAGTTCTGTTCAGAATGAATGAAAAAAGGAATATCCATTAGGTTATAACCCGGAACCCAGCATTTCTGGGTTTTCTTTTTCCCCATCTCCACGCTGTTTGCATGCCCAGTGGGATCAGAGGAGATTACTGCAAACACTGTGACTGACCTACAGAGCCTGTGGTCATCCTTGTCTGGCTTTGATTATGGACAGCCTTTTCTGGAATGGTGACTACTGTGGTTTGATAGGGCTGGGTGCTCTCCCTAAAGGGTCATTTGCTGGAGCTCGGGTGTCAGCATGGTGATCTTGAGAGAGGGTAAGAGCCATCGGGAGGAGCTTGTACCCTAGGGTGCTGCTGGCAAAAGGGATTAGTGCTACTCTTCTGGTGTTAGTTCTTACACAAGTGAGCTGTTAGGAAGCAAGGCTACCCCACATGCTTGGTCTCTTCTTCATGTGGCTGTTTTCTTTCCGGCTTCTATACCAAGTGGTAGCACAGCCAGGAAGGCCCTCACCAGAGGCCAAACATGAG
Source organism: Rhizomys pruinosus (assembly GCA_009823505.1). Classification (NCBI taxonomy): domain Eukaryota; kingdom Metazoa; phylum Chordata; class Mammalia; order Rodentia; family Spalacidae; genus Rhizomys; species Rhizomys pruinosus. The sequence goes on from VZQC01004335.1 coordinate 259,961, forward strand.
TCTGTCTGACCCTGGACTTCTAGAACCCTCTGAAGCATGAACTAAACAAGCCTCTTTTCTTTATAAAGTATCCAGCCTCATGTATTTTGTTATAGCAGCAAAAATTGGTTCATACAATATTGTGGAGAGAATTTCATTTGTTCGAATTCCTCTCTGCTTGGCCTGTCTTGGGCTCTTGCTCAGCTTGCTCCTCCCCCTAACTGCAGAATCACAGGTTACCCAGAAATCTTTTTAGCATTTCAGCTGTCCTCTTACTTCCTAGCTCAGCACCTAAAAAGCAAAATGAAAAAGGCCCGACTTTAACATGGGAGGGATGTATTGAGACCACACATGCAAGTGTACAGATGGCCTCTGGAATGCCAGAGAGTGTTACCAAAGGCCACTAAACCAATAAAGCAAATATGGGTCTCCCTGAGTCAAGCAAGACTCCACCGTCAGCACCAGCTACACCTCACCTGCCTGGAAATACTGTGCAGCAGAGGCAGCCATGTGTCTGTATATCCCAAATCTAATTGGCTATTGGCTCTCCCCTTGGAGAAATAACCCATGGCTGATGCCACAAGCTTACATCCTCTACAGGTTAGGAGATGTTATAAGCCACAGTAAGACCCTGTCATATTTAACAGGGGGGAAAATTGTAATTCATGGATTAACATATCCAAACATGTGTCTATGCTAAAGTAACCTACCATAACTATTAGTGCTGCTTAAATACCTATATATCTAATTGCTTGTTCTTCATTAGTAGGATCGAAAGGTTATTCCTGGACAAACTGTCAGCCCATGAAAGGAAACAGCCAGAATTGACCAGAGTCCAAGTCAACAGCTCCAGAGAGAGTGGACTGTTTTACCTCTCATCCACCTGTGCCCCTTTTCTAAGCCTAGGGAACAACCTGCGGAAGAGGGGGCGTGGTAGAATGTAAGGGCTGCGATTGGGGTGAATGGTGAAACTACAGCAATGTAGTCTGGACACTCATTTGATCAACTTGATTGAACAAACAACCTGTCACCCCCCACTGGATGGTGGGGCTGTAGGTGTTTGGGCACAACAGCCTGCAGATAGGTTTTGCATGAAGGATGCTTGTACTCATGGATTATCACTTATAGCTAAAAATGAAAAAAAAAACTGAGAGAAAGATGCAGGACAGTTATGGCAGAATGCATGATCTGGGATGGGGTGGGGGTGGGGGGGGAGGGAAAGGGAAATAAGCCTGAACTGAATTGGAAAAAATGTATGAAATGCACAAAGCATCAATAAAAACTAATTTAAAAAAAAAAAAAAGAAAAAGGCCCGACTTTGATCTTGTCCTCTAGGTTACACAGAAAGGCTTCCTTCAGTTTCATGAGAGAAAAGGGCCTTAAAGAGTTCCCACCCCCAAGTTCTGCTTCCGTTTCTTCTTCAACATCACTGGCTTTCATTTTCTCCATTCTGCCATTATTCTGCCCCACTGGTTTTCGTTTTCTTACTGGCAGCGGCATCGGGCCGGGCAGGAGGCGCGGCTCCACACTGCAGCGGCAGCGGACTGAAGAGTTCTTTTCAGAAAACTCTACGAAGGGGGAGCCAGGATTCATGACTGTGTCACAGAAGAGAATTTCAAGATGATCCAGTATGTAGCAGGCTTGCATTTTATTAGGAAGACTGTTTAGCGCAGATTTAAGCACAGTGTCTGAGGGACAGACACTCAGGGTAGGGGACATAAAACCGAAGCATGGACGTGGGGTCTCGGGGGAGATTTGTTCTTCCTGGTGGTAGCCATGAATGCCTTTTTGGTTGTTCTCCCGTTGCAGCTCAAAGGCTGCCAAGGACCTTCCTGACCTTGTTTTTGTCACTGAGATTAGAGGGTGGCTCTGGAGGTGTCTTGATGGCATTGTGGCCTGAGAAGGCGAATTGATTTCACAGGAGTTGCACAGGTTAAGTCCACAAATCAAATCAGGTTTCTCATAAGAATCTTGGAAAACTGCAATTTTCTAGCTGGGAAAGGAGAAAAGCTTAGGCCTTAAAATGGTTCATTACTATTTTGAGATTCTTATTTGAATACTCTTTATTTATATAAAAAGAGTATTATTGCTGTGCTTGCAACCTTGGTAATTACAACAAATGTCAATTATGCCAAATTTTTGATTCATCTGGTGAGAAGCTTCACCCAGACTCCAGGTGGTGGGCTCCTTCCCCTCCCATCCCCTCTGTTTTCCCTGCCCTGCTATCCTGCCTCCGTAGTGAAGATCCCGCAGCTTCCCTGCTGTTCTAGCTCCTTTTCTGTTGCTGTGATAAAACACTACGACCAAGGCAAGTCAGTGAGATAGGGTCTCACTATGTAGCCTTAGCTGGACAGGCACTTGTTATATAGATCAGGCTGGCCTGATCTTGCTGGGATTCTCCTGGCCCTGCCTCTCAAATGTGGGATCCTAGGCATGAATCATCATAGCTGACAAATATTTTTGTTGTTGTTCAAAACAATTTTTTTTAGTGTCTCCATGTCAAACACTGTTCTGGGTGGCACGGGTATACTAGAAAATGCACAGAAAAAAGTCAGTGAGGAAGTGCATTATCTAGAATGCCAGAAGGTGTTGAGTGTCTGAGCAGGGTAACAAAGGATAGGCGAGAGCTACAGCTTCAATCACAGGGAGAGGAGGCCTGGTGCGGGGCGCAGAGACAAGAAGGGAAACAGTCAGCCCCGCCTCGCCACACAGAACCCTCCAGGAGAGGGAACAGCCATGCCAAGGCCCCAAAGTGAGCGGGTAAAGGAGCACCATTGGTACCACCATGTCTGGAGCTGATAGAAGAAGGGAGAAGATTGCAGGGTCTACAGGGCAGAGTGTGGAGGTCCTTGAGATCATTTACTTCGATTATATTGTTTGTGCTTTGTTTTTTATCAAAAACAAATTCTACCAAACACTAAGTCCTTGAGTAAACTGCTTTATCTAATACATTCGAATGACTTATAGTTGGTACACAAATTATACATAAAACACTTCCAGAAGGCTCAGAACGCTTGCTCTTTCAGTAGTGCATCATCTTTGAGCAGTGTTGTTTTCTTTTTTAGGTTAAAGCCTTTCACCTGCTTTAACCCCATAGTGGATGCACTTGTCTTCTCTCATGTCTGTTTATCAATTACATATTGGATATTTCGATCCAGTAGATACCATTTTTCTTAGATATCTGAAGAGTCATCGTCATTTAATTATTTGATGCCCTCAAGATATCATCTAAAGGGGAAAGGGATGGCTTAGTGATTAAGAGAACTTCCTGCTCTTCAGAGTTTGGTCCCGGGCATCCACATCCAGACACTTAGAACCTTCCATAACTCTCTAGCTCGGGGGGCTTTGATGCCTCTGGCCTCTGTGACACCCATATGCATATGTACAAGTACACACACACACACACACACACACGCGCGCGCGCGCGCGCAGTTAATTAATTAAAAATAAATCATTTGGGGCTGGAGAGATGGCTCAGTGGTTAAGAGCACCGACTGCTCTTCAGAGGACCTGGATTTGATTCCCAGCACCCATGGTGGCTAAGAACTGTCTTTAACTCAGTTCCAGGGGAATCCGATGCCCTCTTCTGACCTCCGAGGCATTGCACATGGGTGCACTAACCTACTTGCAGACAGTACACTCATATACATAATAAAAATAAATAAATAATTTAAATATTTATGTGCAAATGGATAAAGGAATTAAACAAGCCTAAAAAGCAGTTTCAGAGGAGATATCATTGTTTTATTTACTTTTTTTTATTTACTTTTTTTTGGTCAGATTCCCCTAGAACTGGAGTTCTCTTGGAATTGGAGTTACAGACAGTTCTCAGCTGCCATGTGGGTGCTGGGGATTGAACCCGAGTCCTCTGCAAGAGCAGTCGGTGCTCTTAACCGCTAGGCCATCTCTCCAGCCCCCTTATTTACATTTTTAATGAACTCATTGATAAAAATCACAACTTGGAGAACACAAGACCCATACTTGAAATAAGCATTAAATGCATGTGTGCAATATAATATACTCTTTGATACCTTATCTCATTGGATGCATATAATTCTATAAATCAGTGCAGCAAATATTGGTGTTGCTATATTTCTTTTTCTTTTTTAAATATTTTTTTAATTTATTTTCATATGTGTATGAATGTATTGTCTGCGTGTAGGTTGGTGCACCCATGTCATGCAATGCCGAGGAGGTCAGAAGAGGGCATCAGATTCCCCTGGAACTGGAATTAAGGACGGTTTTCAGCTGCCATGTGGGTGCTGGGGATTGAACCTGGGTCCTCTGTAAGAGCAGTCGGCGCTCTCAACCGCTAGGCTATCTCTCCAGCCCCAAATGTTGCTATATTTCAAAGGAGGTTACAAGACTTATCCAAGGTCACATAGTAATAAGCAGAGGACAGACTTGATTCTAAATCTTTTGACCTTAAAAAGCAGTTCTTGTGATGAGTCACTGTTACCCAAGTTGGGTAGAAAGAAGAGTTGAGAACCTCAGCTCTAAATTATATTAAAATATCACATGGGACATATTGTAACTGTACTACAGAAATAAAGGCCAATGAACAGTCCTAGAGCTGGATTCATCTCTGGTGGACTCATAGAGGACACTGAAAAAAGCCTGTGTGGGGAGCTGACAGAGCAAGCAGGAAAGCCCAACCCAGCTTCGAATGGAAGGACCCTAGACAGCATGATGGGGCAGGAGCGCTGGCTGTCTCCTGGCTTCAGATCTTTTCTGCCAGGAACTTACATGCCGCGATGTAGCCATGCCACCTCCAGGTCCGTTCTCCTGCCCACAGAGAATCATAAACCGAGTCCTAAATAACAGAACAACTACTTCTTTTCCTCCTCCATTTTCTCACACCCCTTTGGAAACTGGGCACTCTTTTTCTGGCTTCAAGTTGGGAGACTTGCTGGGGTTGATTTGCAGCAGGTGAGTTCAAGCAGCCGTGGCTGCAGGACTTAAGAAGAGTGAAAACCTGGGCCTTACTTGGGATGAGGACAAGACAAGCAGAGGCACGGAAATTAGAATGAGAGAGTTGTGTTCTCTCAGATAGGTTGAAAGTCTGTGCCCCAGGATGCAGTTTTGTTTAGGAGAGTGGAGAAGCTGAGCGGCAATATGGGGACCTGATTCTTTGGAAATCAGACAACAAAGTGGGTCCCCTGGAATCCTGCTGTCCCCTACCTCCTGCCCTTTCAAGAGTCTACTTCCATCACCTTTTTAAGTTACCTACATGCTGCTTAGAGATCCAGAAACTTAAGATGTAATTTTACAAGTAAAGAGGCCCAAACTATCCCTTTATCTCAACATATCATAGTATTAACATGCTTATTTTTCTGCCTAGCTGTGAGTCCTTAATCCTCCTGTTCCATTTGGGCTGTTACAAGCATCCTAAGACCTCTTCCCTGTTGAACTAAAGTAATGAGTACAGTGTAGTCCTATAGGGAAGGAAGCCTCTGCAAATCCACAGGGCTAGAGCAGATCAGTGGGCAGCAGGGGCAGGCAGAGGGGAGGGGAAGAGCAAAAGATTAAGGGTTCCTTTTAGGGTGATGGAAACATTCTGAATCTAGACAGTAGCAACACCCATGTGATGGTGTGAATGCACTAAGGTAACTGAAGTGGTTAAAAATGGCAAATCTTATGTCATATGGATTTTACCACAGTTAAGCATAAATAAGTTTTCTGGATTCATAAAATACAAAACATTGGTTCCAAGTCTATTCTTTTTTTTTTTTTTTTTTTTGGTCTTTTTGAGACAGGGTCTCCCTGTAGCTCTGTCCTGGAACTCACTCTGTAGACCAGGCTGGCCTTGAACTCACAGAGATCCGCCTGCCTTTGCCTCCCAAGTGCTAGGATTAAAGGCGTGCGCCACCACGCCCAGTATTGTGTCAACACCTCAGTTTCTTCATTTGAAGATTCAGACGAATACTTCTCTCTGACTGGTGTGGGTCCAGTGCTTATGTTACAGATATTGCCTTTATCGACCGCTCTTACAGAGGACCCGGGTTCGATCCCCAGCACCCACATGGCGGCTGAGAACCGTCTGAAACTCCAATTCCAGGGGAACTCCAGTTCCAGGGGAATCCGAGACCCTCTTCTGACCTCCGCGGCGTTGCACGACACGGGTGCATAGACCTGCATGCAGATAGTACATTCATACACATACAGAAATAAATAAAATTAATAATAAAAAAATATTTTTCAGATATTGCCTTTATCACCCAGCGAAGGAGAATGTCATGAGAGTCCTGTGGTGGGCTTTCCTTCTGCCCTAATAAAGACGGTCTTTGTTTGGGTCAAAGACACCATGGCTGAAGAAATCAAAGAAGCTGTCCTGGGCTTTCATGTCCCCTGCAACCACACTTGCTGGATCCACTTTGACCTGGAAGCTGAATTCAGTTGATTTACTTTTTATATATTTTTTTAAAGTACAATTGTCATGTGGTCTTTCTAGACCTTACAAATGATTAGGGATGTTCACAGTCATGGGGGGAGGGGGCACTGTACCATAGAAAGCATTTGCTCTGCTGGTCCTCTCTCTTTATAAATCTTTTTTCCTTTAAAAGCCTCTTTTCCTCCCTCACATACCACCCACATCTGGAGTGACTTCATTTCCCTGAGCTCAGATTCTAAGGCTTTTCTTGTATGTCAACTTTTCTTATTTTTTTTTTCTCACAAGAATGGGTGGATTCCCCCAGGGAGAGGCTAGAGTGATGTTCTCTCCCATCTAACATAGTGTACAGGAGGGCTGGCCCTTTGCTGAGGTTTGATTCAAATCCACCCAGCACTGAAGGAATGGGTGCTATCTAGTAGCATTGTGCTGGGACTGTATCATCCTGAGCATATAGATGAGCATTCTGCTAGGAGCATGATCAGCCATGAAGGTAACTTCCCAAGGTTTCTCTCAACTCAGGCCCCATAAATGCATAGGATGCCACCAGTTTGTAGGATACCACTGGCCTAGCAATGCCAGCTACTTCCCAGGGCACAAAAGCTGTCCACTGGCTTGGAGCCTATATTTTAACTAAGGCCGACCCCTTGATCTGGGGCCAAACTGAACAACTTGTTGGCTGCTCATGGAAGTGTTGTAAGTAAAAACATGTTATATTTAAGGTAAAACTTGACTGCAGTTACCTTATAATCTGCCTTTTTGGTAACAAGCTTGCTTATTGATAAGAGAAATAATAGACACAAACAGTGATTAGGTCAAAATAGCACCTGTAGAAATAAAGATATTTAATCTATAAGGTACTCGGAGATCATCTTCAAATGGTAACAAGTTTTCATCGTAAGTTCCCACTGTTAGTCATTATGTTAAAGGTTATTGTTCTAATGAATTGTTTAGGGTAGGATAAAACAAGTTTTATGTTCTGTTCTAATTGGAAGACCATGTGTGAACTAATCAGAGGCCTGTGCTTTCGTGTCCATTAAAGATCTAGATGTATTTGGCTGAGGAGAGATTTGTTGAGTAGCTTCAGCCTTTAAGTGCAGAGGATAAATGGACGGTGACATCATTATATCTTGACAAACAGAAATTATATCAGGCCTTCCCCCTCCCCTTTTCATTACCAAAGATGATTTATTTTGGTGGCTTTCAATTCATAAACCTATGGATTGTTTGTAAAGCTGAAAACCTTTTAAATCTGTAACATGCAACAGGGGTGGTTAATAGGATTCATGAACCATGCTATATAATGTTATTGGAGCTGTGTTCTCAGTAAAGGTGCATTATAAACAGGTGCTGAAAATTTATAGCAAGCAAATTTGTGAGCCACATATGCCTGCTCTTATTTCCCAACCAGCCATAATGCTCAGTTATCGTAACTGACGTGACATGTGACCCTGTTGCATTTCATCTTCATCAAATATGGAATGGTATTGGAAGGTCTTGGAATGAAAACTTATAGAGTCAATAGAATTATTTGTACTTGAAAAATAAGCCTAGCTTCTCTTAGAACCTTTATTGCTCTAGGAGTTGATCATTTTTAGTTTATGTTCTCTGCAGTACCTGGGGACTTCCATGGAATTTTCTGTTATTACCCAAGATTCCATATTCCTTGCCTACCCTATTCACTGGAGCTTATGAATTAGAATGACAAAAGGAGGCTTATGCATGTGTTCATACAGTCTATTCCCTAGCCTAGACTACAATAGAAAAATAAGTTGTGGATGTTTAGGGATGAGAGTGGAACGGATTATCACTGGAAATTAAAAATGTGCCACATTTCGTTGGGGGTTTAAATGATTGCATGAAGAGTGGAAGGGTACACACACACACACAGGAGAGAGAGAGAGAGAGAGAGAGAGAGAGAGAGAGAGAGAGAGATAACATGAGGAGATGGGGTGGGAAAGAGAATGAAATCTGGAGAATTAATGGTAACCTAAATACAAAAGTGGATTGACGAGGATGTTTTATTATGTTGAAAGTAGGAAGGCAGGAGAAACTTAGAATAAAACAGCTGAGGGAGATATAAGCTGGGAAATGAAAGAGGAAGGAAATAGCCCAGGGCCACTGAAGTAAAGGAGAATCTTCAGCTTCAGCAGGTTTTTTTTCCAGTGGTACAATGAGAAAGGAGGGCAGGTACTTCCTAGGCATGTAGTGGAGAAGCAGAGCAAGCTTCCCAGCATGCAGCTGTGCAGAACCTCAGACAGAATATAATTGAAAACATGGGTAGAGTCAAGAGCTGAGGGCATTTGAGGCAGGACAGCATTGGGGCGGGCACACCCTTACCACAACTGTTTCCAACTGGCTTGTTGGAGAGCTCTCAAGAAACCTGACACGACACGGGTGCACGAGCCTACATGCAGACAGTACATTCATACACAAAAATAAATTAAAAAAAGAGAAAGAAACCTGACAAATCTCCCTGTGCAGTCTGTAGCTGAATTCCTGTCATGAAGTAAATGTGATTAGGCTGTAAGTTGAGACCTGGGAGCAACCTGTCATGCCAGGACATCCTTCTGGTAAGCTGCCTACACCCTGTGACACAAGGCTGTTCCTCTGCCGGAGCAGGTCGCCCCACGTTCTCCGGTGCTTTCTACCCACGTGCCTCTGCTTCTGGAAAGATGAGTGTCTAATGGGCTAATTAGAGCCCATGCTGCTTGGCACTTATGGAACACGTCTTACTTCCAAGCACTATATGGTCCTCTACTACTGCGGGTTAGTGTAGCTCCACTTTCCCGTTTCCCCACCCTCCCTCACTCCCCGAACCTCCAAGATTACCACAGGGTCATTCTTGTTACAGTCCTACATGTGCATTCAACATGTGCTCTACTACAGCATACAAGTTTTTACTCTAAATTTTATTTTATTTTTACTTCTTAGGTCGTATTGTCAAGAATCATAAGATCAAAGACCATATGAGAAATTTACATATTATAATAGAAATTGATAAAATCATTAGAATATCACTTAACTTTAAAATAGAAAAAACTGAGAGTACAGAAGAGCAAGAAATAATCAGGAAATTATGAAATAAGACCAGGAAGAAAGGCTAAAGCAATTGTAATTGTTTGTCTTTAAAAGTAGAATAATGGCCTGTGACTTCATAGTGGTCAAGAGAGTTTCTAAGCATTGTTGTCTAATAGATTATTATAAAAGAAAAACATTAAAGCCTCTGGTCCTAAAACCTTGTTAGACCCAAGCCTCATGGCTTTTTTATAGGAAAAGATTTAGGGTACTTTTTCATTTATTTACTTCTTTTGGGGGTTAGGAAGTTAGAAATGAAGAGACTTCAGCAAAGTGTAGCCAATTCTAGTCTATGGAACAGACTTTGTGAACAGACTTTGAATAGCAAGAGAGGAAATGGGTGTTATTAATATAGACACGGGGCTGGGAATTCCTCAAAATAAACAGCCTAATTTCTTTGATCACTTCTCTGAAAGTGCAGGAATTTTTTTAAAAATGGAACTTTCCATCATCTCCTCCACTTGTTCCACTGGTCAGCTGGCCAGAAACAATCATGCATCTGGGCTAGTTCTACAGCATCGTGCTAATGGCAAGATCCTGAAGTTTATACCCCTGCTCCCAGCACAGCACATGTCCTGCAGAGATTTCTGGTGAGAAGTAAATTGAATTAGATTGAATTCCCAGACTTCCTAATTTTCGAATGAGATCAAAGAAGTGCTTAAATCTTTGAAGCAGTGCCATTTCAGGAGCAGATTCTATTCCCACAGCCTGGGTTCTCTGCAATGCTAGAAGAGTGGGGATGTAGGGAAAGCTTGAGAGGAGGTCTACTATTGTGCCCGTACTGCAAGAACGTTCATGGAAAGAGAGGAGTGTAATTCGAAAACATCTAGAAAATGACAGGGATTGGTTTTCTGTGGCACTAATTCCCTAAGGAATAAGAGTGATTGTCGATCTGGTGTTCTGGGTTTAATTGTATTTCCCAAAGATACTGAAATCCTAGCCTTTATACCTGTGAATGTGGCCCTATTTAGAAATAGAATCTTTATTGATGAGGAAGATGGTGGAGTTTACCCGGGTAGGTGCTAATCCAAAGACTCGTGTCTACGAAAGTGGAAAATGTGGCACATAGATAAATGGAGAGAACGCCATGGGAAGACAGGAATCATGCAGCTAAAGGAATGCCAGAGATCACTAGCCACAATCAGCAGAATCCAGGGAAGCGTGGGGAAAATTGGCCTTCACTGCCCTTGGAAGCAACCAACCCTGTCAACACCCAGCCCACAATATGGACTTTCAGGCTCCAGAATTGTCACCCAGCATGTGATGTTGGCTACAGCAGTGCCAGTAACATCTGGACAACTGAGTCACACTCTGTCTCTTCAGCGGTGCTACCCTGGCTGTGGGCCTCAGCTTTGTAAGTGGGATTCCTCTTTCTTCAATGACTGCAATGTGCCTCCTCTCTCCAAGTGTCAGAGGTCTGCAGTGTATGTTCCCCAGCAGCTCTTCCGTTCCTCTCTCTATCCCTCATCTCACCCTGGGCCCCGCTTTCTGAGATGATTATTTATTTTTCTAAAATCCCAAGATAGCGATAGATTCTTTTTTCTTCCAAAATGATTTTTCGATGTCTTTTTGCCATCTCCCCATCTGGAAAGAGCCACCAACATGAGTGTTGACACCAGTGTCAATTTGGTGTTCCATTTTCTAGACGACTTGTTAGGAACGGGCATCTATTAGCGAGGAACAACCCAAGCGTCATTATCACTTTTCTTCATGAGAAATTCCTCAGGAGTAAACAAACAATTCTCTTCATTTTCTAGTGAATAACAAACTCAGTCATCCTTTTGGTCATTCAACAGCTAAAACAAACATTTTGTCAAAACTGGAGCCAGGTAAAAGGGGTAGTGGCCATAGGGGTAGACGTAAGCTACTCACCCTTTATTTATTTATTTTTGTTTTTTTTTAAATTTGTTTATTATATTTTAAGGGATTCACAATATAAGAGCACAGTTGTTTTCAGATCACATTAACATTGCTCAGTTTGCCATACAATTAGGTAATTGGCACTAGCATCCACAGATGAGGGATACCATTCATCGTTTGTTTTTCTGGGACTGTGTTACTTCATTCAGCATGATGTCCTCTAGCTCCAGCCATTTACCTGCAAAGCTCATGATGTCATCTTTCTTTACCACTGCATAGAACTCCATTGTGTAGATGTACCACATTTTCTCTATCCACTCATCAGATGAAGGGCATTTAGGTTGGTTCCAGCTCCAATAAAAATGGCTGTGCATGTATCTCTGCGGTAAGATGAGTCTTGTAGGTACATGCCCAGGAGTGGTATGGCTGGGTCAGGTGGCAAGTTCATTCCAAGTCTTCCAAGGATTCTCCACACTGCTTTCCATAGTGGCTGTATGAGTTTACAATCCCACTAGCAGTGGATGAGTGTTCCCCTTTCCCTACAACCTCTTCAGCACTTGGTATCATTTGTTTTCTTGATCCTAGCCAGTCTTATTGTAGTAAGATGATATCTTAAAGTGGTTTTGACTTGCATTTCCTTAATTATTAGGGACCTTGAACACTTCTTAAGATGCTCTTTATTTTTATATACTTATATATAACTATTTTTTTTTCTGTAGAACTTGCCAGAGACAAAATGTCAAAGCAAAGTTTGAGTTTTCCAACCACAGCCCCTACCTGTTGATCATTGTTTTCCCTTTGAGCCTCTTCAGGCTGCCAGATGTTTGTTATCTCCCATCTTTATGTAGCTCATACTTGAATTCATTCATGGCTGCCCGGGTGTCTGGGCTTTGGTAGCTAGGGGCCTGAAAGTTTTTAGCAATCTCTTGGATGCATTAGGGAAATTTTCAAGGCCACATGGAGCCCATTTAAAATGTCCATGTCCTGCTAGGCATGGTGGCGCACACCTTTAATCCTAGCACTTGGGAGGCAGAGGCTGGCAGATCTCTGTGAGTTCAAGGCCAGCCTGGTCTATAGAGTGAGTTCGAGGACAGCCAGAGCTACAGGGAAACCCTGTCTCAAAAAGACCAAAAAAATAAAATAAAATAAAATAAAATGTCCATGTCCTTAAGAAAGCCCTTCATCATGGAGACCTCAAGACACATGGTGACCTCACAGAAGCTGATGGTTACCCCCTTGACTGTTGGTTAATTCTCCCACTGGGTGGTCCTGCCCATGTGGATGGCTAGGTGGGACAGACCACAGGCAGTCTTTCCAAAAGTGATGGCGACAGCCACTCCCTTTGCTCCCTAAATCCATTGTCTAAGTGGTGGAAAGCCCAGGGGCTCAAGAATGAGGTTTTTTCCCAGACAGGCCTTTTTCCTGTAATTTTCTCTGTTTTGTTGACATCTCACTCTTGAGAAGAACTGCAGGTATCTGCAGTCATTTATGTACTGCATTGGCATGCCTGACTCGTGCTCACTGCCTGGCTTTTCCATTATGTTTTGGTGAACCTAACCGTAAGTAAACGCACAGCTCTCATGTTATATTGAGCCTGGGAGAGACCACTAGTCACCTAGCTAATCAGATATTCTTCCTTCTTCTTTCCCCACATGTCTCATTTGGGTTCAGGGTGATGATAGAGATGTGTTCAGTATCCCTATGTGGCTACTGAGTACTTGAAAGGAGGCTAGTGTGACTCAAGTTCAAGTTTTTCGTCAGCTACATGTAAGTCATGAACTGTAGTCACGTGGCTAGTGGCTCTGTATCGGATGGGTAGGTAAGTGTGCTTATTGCTCTATCATGTGTGAGGATGAGAGCATGGTTCTTCAGGACAGGTAAGAGGAGCCCACCAGGCAGTCTACAGAATCAGTGTGGCCCCTAGAAGGTTACACAAAGTATTCTGGACAAATGTTTGAGCACTCAGGTGAATCTCTGGCAGAGCCAATCTTAGAAGACTGTTGAGTAAAACAATAATGTGCCTATCACACTTACCCTTAGTTCAGGGATTGGTTTTTTCACTAGGGCAGATTTTCCCCCTAACTGGCATCTTAAACTTGCCTTTAAAAGAAACTCTAGCCATATTTTCGTATTTTTTAATTAAAAGTTTAATTTACATATAATTTTGCATATTTATGGGGTACAGTGTGATAGATCAATAGACACATATACTGTGTAATAGTCAAGATAAAAAGCATATCTGTCACCTTGCATTTTTAAATGTTTGTCCAGCCACGTGGATGTGTATCTTATACTCTAACCATGATGGTCAATGTTTGGCACTGAAATCAGACTCCTGGTATTTGCACTCCAGTTCTGCTGAGTATCATGTATCCTTGGGGAGGCCCCTTTAGTTACATACTTCTGTTTCTTCATCTGTGGAAAGGAGGTAGTGCCATGCTTGCTGTTACAGTTATCATAAAGATCAAAATGAGGCCATGTCCTCATCTGTGCTCAGCACAGCACAGGCCCTGGAGAACGTTCACTTGAAAGATTGCTGTAGTTCTTCAGCTTACGGGCAGAATTACTGTTTGTCTAGATCATGGCATGTGAAAGTGCACTTTTTTGGACATCAAAAGTACCCCAGGCCAGAACCCTGGCACCTGACCTCTGAGATCAATGCCTTTCCCCAACATTTGCATTGGTCAGACTGGAAGCTCTTACCTATAGAATCAATATCCTTTCAGCTCTGTGACTATGCTGAGGGTTTCTCCACACCACTTACTCTATTAGGTGCTGTGTTTCCTGCTACTTGTATTCCTGATTGTTTCCTGTCAGCTTGCATGGTGCTACAATAACTCTATGGGAAGAGAAGAGAGCCTTTGAAAAGGAACAATTTAGATGAACTCAAGCTCTGCTGATAAAACCTTGGTGATCTCAAACAAAGTAGCTAGTTTCATTGCACCTACTTTTCCATTTTCCCCCATTCTAAACCTAAGAATGACAGGTTAGTTGTGAAGGCTACACTCAGTGAGACATTATGCATAGGGCCAACAGGCTGGTGGTGGCAGTGGGGAGGGATCACTGTCAATTCCTTTCCTTTATTTTCTCCCAGAGCTTGGAAATCAACTCGGAATCTTGGGCATTCTAGGCAAGTGCTCTACCATGAACCATACCCCCGACCCTTAGATAGCTTTCCTTAAGAGGAAAGCATCTTGGTAGCAGTTATTTTTGCCTGGGATAGAGGTGGCAGTTTTAGGCTATTTTGATTTTCTTTCTTTCTTTCTTTCTTTCTTTCTTTCTTTCTTTCTTTCTTTCTTTCTTTCTTTCGTTCTTTCTTTCTTTTATTTTTTATTTTTATTTTGAGAGTCTTCCTGAGGCCCTAGGTGGCCTGCCCTGGAACTTGCTATATAAACCATGTTTACCTTGATCTCAGAGATCCACCTGCCTCTACCTCCTTAAAGGGGTGTGGTACCACACCCAGTTATTTTAATTTTTAAAGTATTTAGGTGGGTCTGGATAGATGGCTCAATGGTTAAGAGCACTGACTGCTCTTGCAGAGGACCTGGGTTCGATTCCCAGAACCCACATGGTGGCTAAGAACCGTCTTTAACTCCAGTTCCAGGGGAATCTGACACCTTCTGACCTCCGTGACATTGCAGGACACAGGTGCACCAACCTACATGCAGACAGTACACTCATACACAGAAAAAATAATAAATAAATAAACAAATAAAATAAAAAATTATAAAGTGTTTAGGGATGATCATTATCATAATCAAAGAATCAGAATCAGAATGAGCTTGTGAGATCAGTTGAAACCTTCAGTGTTGATGAGAAAACTTTAACCCAAAGAGGTCAGGGACTCTGGATCTTAAAGCTTTAAGAGGCCTGAGTGGCCATTCTGGTTCAACTTGTTTCTGTGATTCTGTAGAATACACTGCACTGCACAATTCTTACTTTAGAAGATTCTATTTTCCTGAAGATACTTATCCCTATTCTATGAAGATTGGAATAAATTGTCAAGAGCAGTGGGGATGGTCTTTTGAGAATAATTTTAAGGACCAAAGGAAACTGGAAGAGGTTTAGGGAAGACTCTGGTCTAGTGGGAACATTATCTGCCTTGGGGTTTTGGAGTCAAGTCCTAGCACTCAGCATAGCAGATAAAAATCCTCTCCAACTGTGTTCTTCAGCTCAAGATGGGGTATTGTTACAGCTGCTTTCAAACTTGAGCTTGGGTGTCAGATGAGGTCATCCACATTGAAGCACTAACTTACATTGCTCCAATTGAGCAAGGCTTCTCACATTTCCTAATAAATACGAATTAAAAGTTCTCTCTCCAGTGGATTTAGACCTGTCCAAAGTGCTGTTCCTGGAAACATGTGCGGACATTAGAGAACTTTTAAGAGGTCCCTTGTCCATGTATGCTTTTGGCCTTTCTCACTCTAAGATTTTTTTTTTTTATTTGTAGAAGTACAACATCTGAGACTTTTGTACAATTTGTGTATTTCTTTGTATTTTGAGAGTCTTTTAAATCACAACTACTTGGTTTCTCAAGGGAACTCTGTTGGTGAGGAGTGATCGTCTGTGGACTTGCTAATGATGGCTCTGGCTCTAACATTCGAAGAGCTAGTGGATGAAAATGACTTACAGAGTTTCTTTGCCCTGAATTGGGAATGCTTTCTGAGAAATACCACCACACCTCCCTTCAACACTAGAACTTCTGGCTGCCACATTTGTCTGATTCCAAAGTCCCAAGTGTGGCCATGACATCACCAATGAATTCTTTCTAATTAGCTGGCTGAGAGCAACCATGATTGAATTCAAGTGTTCCATATTTCTGAGGGTGTGAACTTTTGTCTGCATGACTGTGCTGGGAAAGTGAGTTCTGCACACAAATAGATCATTTTTTGTGTCCTGGTTTACATCTTTGCTTTTTATACTCTCACATGACTTTGGTTACACTTTAGAACAGAAAAAATACAGGACTGTACTCATAAGTAGACAATGCAGATTAATATTTACAATTTACAAGAGCTGAAATGATGCTTCTAGCAGTGATAAAATGTACCCATATGAGAGACAAAACATATAATTATAATTAAACTATGTGCCACAGTATGGCTTACTTTAATAATTAGGCCCCTAATTACTGCTTTTAGAATAAAAACTTGAGTGTTTTTCCTCTCTGCAATCAGTGACTATTTATAAACTGAAGAATGAAAGCAATATATACAAAACAATGAGTTACCAGCATCAAATAGGAACAGAAGTAACATTAGGGACCCCGGATCTTTCTCCATGTTCCTATTTTCTGAGACAGGAAAGGCTACTTGGATAGTTTTTTCAAATTCTTCAATTGGTATCTCAGAAAAAAATCACTAATCTGCTCCTTTTAAAATGATGTCTTTGATGGCTGATATTAATTAATCTTTTTTTTTTTTTTTTTGGTCTTTTTGAGACAGGGTCTCCCTGCCAATCTGGCTGTCCTGGAACTCTCCCTGTAGACCAGGCTGGCCTTGAACTCACAGAGATCCACCTGCCCCTGCCTCTCAAGTGCTAGGATTAAAGGCGTGTGCCACCACGCCCGGCTTTAATTAATCTTTTTTTTAATACTTTTGCTATCTCTTTGTACATATTGATTTGGCAATCAAGCTATTTTTAAATGACAAACTTGTTATTGCCATTTTTTTTCTTAATCTCCTTCATTGTATCAACATAACTATTGCAACTGATTTACTGTTTTGTAATATTCTGAAATTTTATTATTTTCAAACTTTCCATTAACTTACTCAGCACACCATGATTTATCTAAACCAGGTCTCCTCAAAGGCACTGGAAGCAAATTCAGTTTTTCTATCAATTAATGCTGTCCTCTGTGTCCAAACACGACAGCTGTCTTTGAGCTCTGGGAGCCTCTTGGTGTTTGTAGGGTTTGGGAGGAAAGGATACGAAATAGATGTCCCTTTTGTGTCTGGCCCTCCACTGACACTTACTGTCTTCACTTTGACCACTTGTCAGTTTCTTCATTAACCACCTTCCTCTCACTGCACAAATCACCTTCTCGGCTGAGGTCTGAGAGCTGCACTGATCTATGGGTATAAAAATAGGGCAATTTGATACTATGTCTATTTAGCTGAATAATATAGGAGGTGGAATCATGGGACCTATGAACTCTCCACCCATAGGTTCTTATCCAAATGTATAGTGCTAGACATACATTTCCTCCTGTGGAATGGGCTTTAAAATCAATCAGAAAGCAGTTGGTTACTCAAATAACATTTATACTACTACCACATACACAGGTATATCTTGCCACATTGGTCATTATTATAGTTCACAGGCGTCACACCTAGGTACTGAAGGGAGAAGACCCACCCTGAATGTGAGCAGTAACACTGATGGGCTGAAATACCAGTCTGAATGGAAAGGCAGTAATGAGCTGAACACTAGCATTCATCTTCCCGTTTCCTGATTGTGGATGCAATATGATTGGTGTCTCACCCTCCTGTGCCATGCTTTCCTGCTAAGATAAGCTGTATCTTCTTAAGCTTCAGAATGAGATAAACGCTTCCTTATGGTGTTTCTTGTCAGCTATTTGGTCACAGCAATGAGGGAATAACAAATATACCTTCATTATTGTCAGGTTTTCAATAAGAGTTTTTAAGTCATTCAGTGCATACAGTTCTGAAGTCTAATACACACACACACACACACACACACACACACACACACACACATATATATATAAAGTGTTTA
>VZQC01004335.1:278074-289687 GCA_009823505.1 Rhizomys pruinosus
AAAAAAAATTAAAAAGAAAAAGCAACAGAAGATACTTTCATAGTGACTTAATTGATTCACTAATGCATTTGCCACACAGCTATTCACTTAACAGCCATGTTTTCAACATCTGTTGTATGCCAGGCACACACTACTCAGGACAAAAGAAAGGAGTCATGGTAGACATTTATCATGGTACAAAATTGATAGAGGTGCCTCAAATTCAAGATAAATAATCATGATAAATAATTGTATACTACAATAATTTACACTTTAATGAAAGAAAAACTATGATAAAATATCAAACTTTTAAGCTGGGCATGGTGAAACATGCCTTTAATCCCAGCACTCAGGAGGCAGAGGCAGGTGGATCTCTGTGACTTCAAGGCCAGCCTGGTCTACATAATAAGCTCCAGGCCAGCTGGGATAAAGGGAGACCCTGTCTCAAAAAGACACATCCCCCCCAAAATCAAACTTTTAAACCAAGGCAGTATATGCTATGACAAGGCCAGAATTAGAATAAGAAAATGAGATCAATTTGTGTAAGTACAAGGTCAGATCCTGCCTTTATTTAAAACATTTATTATTACTCTTTATTATTTATATGTGTATTTGTGTGTGTGTGTGTGTGTGTGTGTGTGTGTGTGTGTGTGTGTCCATGATGTGTATTTGTAGGTCCATATGCCACAGCATGTGTCTGGAGAACAACTTTGTGCAGTTGGTTATTTCCTTTTACTTGTTGTTGTTGTTTAATTTTTATTGCATACATTTCATACAACATTTCTTAATCAAATTTAGACTCATTTCCCCATCCATGCCCACCCCTCAGGCCCCCTGCTCCCGGCCAGAGATCATGGATTCCATCATACATGTTAAATCCCGTCTTGTATCTTTTTCTCTGTCTTTTATAACGTTTTCGATGCACAAGTTTACTGTTTTGGTCAGTTTTTTGATTATGTTTTTCTCTCTCTTTTTTCGTTCCCTTTAATTTTATATTATTCAAAATTTTCATATATACACTCCACACATAAATCAAAATTACAAATTCTGAAAATAAACTATAGGCTAATTCCTAAACACATTTAGAGATTCACATTTTAACAGTAAAGTTCATTCAGGTAAAAAGAATATGAATAGAATATGAATACACATCTTTCATTCATATATGGTAATTACAATGTGTGAATACAAGTAGTAGGACAATTCTAGAGCCCATTAAGAGATTCACACTGGAATAGCACAGTTGCTTTCAGATACAATGAAATATAATAATAAAGTTGCTTAGTTTGACTGCCAACTGGGGATTTGGTGTTAGCATCCACAAATGAGGCAAACCATTCACCTTTTTTTTTTTTTTCTGGGACTGTGTTACTTCACTTAGCATAATGGCTTCCAGTTCCATCCAAAGCTCATGATGTCATCTTTCTTTACCGCTGCATAGAACTCCATTGTGTAGATGTACCACATTTTTGCTGTCCAGTCATCAGTTGAGGGGCATTTGGGTTGGTTCCAGCTCTTTGCTATTGTGAAGAGAGCCACAATAAACATAGCCGTGCATGTATCTTTGTGGTAGGATGCATCTTGTGGGTATATACCCAGGAGTGGGTATGGCTGGGTCAGGTGGTAGGGTCATTTTGAGTTTTTTAAGGGTTCTCCACACTGCTTTCCACAGTGGTTGTACCAGTTTACATTCCCACCAGCAGTAGATGAGTGTTCTCCTTTCCCCACAACCTCTCCAGCATTTGGTGTCTTTTGTTTTCTTGGTCTTGGCTAGTCTTATTGGAGTGAGATGATACCTTAGTGTGGTTTTAATTTGCATTTCCTTAACTATTAATGATGTTGAACACTTTTTGAGATGTTTCTCAGCCATCTTTACATCCTTACTGATGAAGTCTCTGTTCATCTCTTTACTCCATCTTTTGAGTAGGTCATTTGTTTTCTTTTTTTTTTTTTAAGTAGTTTATATTTTCTGGATGTTAATGCTCTGTCATATGTATCAGTGGTGAAAGTTTCCTCCCACTCTGTGGGTTTTCTCTTCACTTCCTTGATTGTTTCTTTAGCTGTACAAAAGCTTTTGAGTTTGATGAGTTCCCACTTGTCAGCGGTTGTCCTTGTTTCCTGTGCAGCTGCTGTTTGATTTAGAAAGTCTTTTCCTACACCTATGTCTTGTAGGTTGCTGCTGGATTTTTCTTCTATCACCTTCAGAGTTTCAGGTTTCAGGTTGAGATCTTTGATCCACTTGGAGTTTATTTTTGTACAGGGCAAGAGGTAGGGGTTTAATTTTGTTCTTCTGCAAATGGTGATCCAGTTTTGCCAACACCATTTGCTGAAGATGCTATCTTTCCTCCATTGAGCTCTTTTGGCTCCTTTGTCAAATATGAGGTGGCTGATGTTATGTGAGCTCAAGTTTGGATCTTCAATTTTGTTCCATTGGTCAATGGTTCTGTTTTTTTTTTTTTTTTTGTTTTTGCCAGTAACAGGCTGTCTTTAGGACTACAGCCCTGTAATAATGCTTGAAGTATGGTATTGTAATCCCCCCAGCATTGCACTTTCACTCAAGGTTGCTTTAACAATTCGGGTTCTTTTGTTTTTTATACAACTTAAGGATAAGGATTTTTTCTAAGCTACAAAAGTTCATGGAGATTTTTATTGGGATTGCACATTGAATCTGTATATTAATTTGTAGAATGGACATTTTTATATATTAATTTTCCAATCCATGAGCATGGGAGTCTTTCCATCTTTGATGTCATTTTTTTTTGATTTTATTTATTCTTAGTTGATATGAATTTACTGTCTGCAATGCAATTTGTGCACCCATGCATTGCAATGCCGCGGGGTCGAAAGGGTGTCAGATTCCCTGGAACTGGTTCTCCTGAATTGGAGTTTCAGATGGTTTTCAGCCTGGTGGATTGAACGTAAGAGCAGTTGGCGCTCTTAACTGCTGCCATCTCTCCAGCCCTCTGATTATTTTTAATCTCCTTCTCAGGGCTTTAAATTTTGTCTTAAAGGTTTTGGTCTTTGGTTAGTTATTGCCTAAGAATTTTATTTCTTTGAGTGATTGTGATTGGGAAGTCTTTATATTCCTTACTTAGTTGCTTATGTTTGTGAAAGAAAGTCTACTGTTTTTCAGATTTAATTGTATTTCCCACCACTTACTGAAATTCTTTATCATTTCTACGAATTCTTTGTGGAATTTTATTGCATCCCTTGGGTAAACTATATATCATCTTGCAAAAAGGGATAGTTTTACTTCCCTCCTTTATTCATTGTACTAACCTTTTTCACCTTTCTTTTTCTCCCATAATGTTCCCGGGGGAAGCATGTCAGGCACTATATGAAGAGGGAACTGGTTGGCAGCCTACCACACAAATGTGTGCTGTACCACGCCCTAAGTGCGCTGACTCTGAGTGCTAGAAACAACTTATCAAGGTCCGTTTCCCGCCGTTTCCTGCAGTTTGGGCAAACTGCCTCCGGCCCTCGTTCTTCGGCCCGGCCGGGCATGCTAATGAGGCATCGGACGGTGCACCAATCCAGAGCATACCCGAACCCTCTGGACTGCTATATAAACGGTGCTTCTGCCCCATTTCGGGGTCCTTCTCACAAAAGAGCTGTGCACAATAAATATTACCACAGAAGAATCCTGTTGTCCGCGTGAAGTTCTTGCCAGCGAGACTACAGCGCGCGGGACAGACTGGTGATAGTGGACAGCCTTGCTATGTTCCTGCCTTTAAGGGGAATGCTTCCAACTTTTCTCCATTTAGGATGATATTAGCTGTGAGTTTCTTGTATATGGCTTTGATCACATTGAAGAATGATCCTTCCAGTCCAATTATCTCTAAGACTTTAAGCATGAAGGGATGCTGGATTTTGTCTAAAAGCTTTTTCTGCATCAATTGAGATGATCGTGTGGTTTTTGTCTTTCAGTCCACTTATGTGTTTTATGATATTTATTGATTTACCTATGTTGAACCATCCCTGCATCTCTGGTATGAATCCAACCTGGTCATGATGGATGATCTTTTTGATGTAGGTCTATATACAATTTGCAAGTATTTTGTTGAGAATTTTTGCATCTGTGTTCATTAATGATATGGGTCTATAGTTTTCTTTCTTGTTTGTGCTTTTACCTGGTTTTGGTATTAGAGTGATCCTGGCTTCATAGAAGGAATTTGGGATATTTCCCTCTGTTTGTATCCTTCTGAAAAGTTTGAGGAGTAATGGTTGTAAGACCTCTTTAAATGTTTTATAGAATTCTGCTGTGAAACTATCTGGGCCTGGGTTGTTTGTTTGTTTGTTTGTTTTTTTAGTTGGGAGGCTTTTTATTATATCTTCAATTTCCTCAAGTATTATGGGTCTCTTTAAGGTGTCAATCTCTTCTTGCTTAAGCTTTGGCAAATCCCAGGATTTCAGATATTTATCCATTTCTCTTAGGTTTTCAAATTTAGTAGAGTATAGGTTTTTAAGGTATTCTGGTATGGATCTTTTCTTTTTCTGTTGCGATGTTTCCACTTTCATCATGAATGCTATTGATTTGGAATTGCTCTTTCTTTTGGTTAACTGGGCTGGAGGTCTGTCTATTTTGTTTATCTTTTAAAAATATGGAACCCTTCATGAATTTGCGTGTCATCCTTGCGCAGGGGCCATGCTAATCTTCTCTGTATCCTTCCAATTTTAGTATATGTGCTGCCAAAGCAAGCACCTGAAATACTTTTTATAAAAAAACTATATTTTCATTGATTCTTTGAAAATTTCATACAATGTATAAGATTGGTTTTCTATTTGGTTAGCTTCTCAATACTTATTTTCCAAGCTTGCTAAATAAAGAACATTGTGCATGTGTTCGTAGTAGACAATTAAGCTGAATTCCTTTCTTTTAATTACTAGGAACATGAAAAGCAGAATGTTCTGTGTTGAATGGATCAATCTACCTTCAAGGAAATTGACAGTGACTTTGGGGGACACAGGTGGCTCAAGGCTGTGTGTCTAGAGCCTTGATCTCAACAAACAAGGATGCTGTGTAGCTGGATGTGCTTGCTGAGGGCCTCAGAATAGTGAAGACACAGAGAAGTGTTGAAGGAGTTTGGGCCAGAGTTTTGAAAGTGTGGAGACTCAGGAGTTAGGGAGAGGACACAGGCAGGGAGATCAGCTGGTAAAGTACGCTGTGTACTGCCTGGTGGTGGAAGAGGCTTATCAATAACAAACGAGGGAAAGATCAAAAGTTGTGAACAAAAGATGAAATGATTGTCTTCCTTATTAAAAGAAGGGAAAAGAAAGTGAACAGCAGAAAGAAGAAAGGGGAAATGATGAGAAAGAAGCAGAAAGAGGAAGAAGAAAACAAAGAGGAGGAAGAGAAAAGGAAAAAAGGAAGGAATAGAAAATTGTGGCCCAGTTTGCATTCTCCATTGGGGAAGTTTGTGGTGCTATAGGAAATCAACTTACAAAGCAGTTGAGAGTTGGGGCTCTCTGGTTCTTGACTGTCCTGTCTGGGTTCTTGCAGTACTTCAGGTGGACTAGGCATGATCAGAGAGTCCCAGTGGCCAACACTGTCTGTGGTTGGGTGTCCAGATCATTCTATGATGCTTCCCCCAGGTCTAAGCAGAGCTGGGGTCACTGCCCAGCCTCCAGGGTCTTAGATATTCCTTTGATCCTACCTGCATTTTAAGAGCCGGACCTGAAACTGATCCAGCAGATTAGCCCCATTGGGGGTCACCAAGGTCTTGCAGGTCTAGCTAAGGCAGCAAGTTTTAAACCTTTTCTATTTCCTGGCTAGCAGTAAAATTGGCCCTTTAACAAACAAAATTAATTTTGGAAAAAGCCAGATACATTAAACTGACAGATAATGGAATTGCAATGTTTGAAAATGGAGATGGGCCCGGTTAGTCCCACCCTAGAAGCAACTCCCTCTCCAGAGAGTTCTCTTAACCTGGTGGGCTGGAGAAAGCATGGTATGCACTCTGCTCTAGTCCTAGCCTTACCTGGGTCAGGTTTGTGACCAGGGATGAGGTAGATCCAAGCTAAGCAACTAGTGGATTCACAATCAGGGAAGGAGATGATGTCCATATGGGCCTGAGGGTTGAGAGCTGATGGCGATGCTGCACGGGTGTTTCTGCAGGGTTTCCTTTGAAAATACAACAAAGTGTTGCTGTAGGATTTCCTGCGACTTTCCTGCAGCCATTTCTTCTGCCAACCTAATGCTTGGAAATGGGAATATTTCCTGACATTTCTCAAAAAACTTACATTTTTCCAAATCCCTCAAAAAACATGTCAAAAAAATAGAAACAAGGAAAAAAAAGGCATAATTCCCCTTGACCATTAAAGCTTAAAACAACGCGTATTGGAAATAATGCACTGATATCAAATGACAAGAAAGAGAGGAACGTCTTAGCGCATGGACTTGGAGATAGCACTTGGCATTTCTAGGATGTGCTTAGAATTACAGAGATGAGACATGTTACAATCCAATGACTCAGCCTTGACTGTGGCTGAGACCTTTAGGAAGATGTGTTCCAGGACCTGTCTGCTGCTAGTGGTGACTCATTCCTGACAAGTAAAAAAATAATAAATTTGTATGCATAGTATACTTTATACAGGTCCTATGAGTAGCGTTCCAAGAAACAATTTGTTTGGGGAGCAAGATAAGGCCTTAACTTGACAATTAGACTTCAGTTCTGTGTAGTGTTATTAGCTTTGCTGGGAGATCTCAAGACTGCTGGAGTATTCCGTAATGTATGCAGATGTTTTCTATAGACTACTGTTCTTTGTAAATCCTACTGAAATTAAATTTCTTATTAATTAAACAATTCTTTGGGTATCCATGATAACAAGTAAAGTATGTGAAGAATGTTGAAAATATCCCAAAACTATTTGGATATTAGCTCACTCCTTGGAGGAATAACTCACAGCGGATGCCACAAGCTTATGTCCTCTAGTGGTTAGGCAATGTTATAAGCCACAATAAGAACTTATCACCCTTTATAGAGAAACCACAGTTTGCGGATTAGCATACCATCCAAGCATCTGTGTCTATGCTCACAGCTTAGCTTGACATAATAAGTGGTACTGCTTAAATGCCTGTACATCCAATAGCTTGAGCTTTGTTAGTATGACTGAAAAGGGTATCACTGGGAAAGCTGTCAATCCGTGAAGGGAAACAAACTGAACAGACTGGAGTCCAAAATGACAACTCCAAAGAAATTAGACTGTTTTCTTCTCACCCACTTGTGCCCCTTTCCCAAAGCCCAGGGAACAAACTGCGGAAGAGGAGGCGTGGTAGATTGTAAGGGCTGTGGAGAGATAGGGGTGAATCATGAGACTACAGGAATATAGTCTGGACACCTGATTGATCAACATGCCTGTGCATACAAGCTTCTCCAACTGGACTATGGGAATCTTGGGTTGTTCAAAATTTGGACATAAATAGTTGCAAAATGCACCAATTACTTAATTGTATGACATACTGAGTAACATCAATGTTATCTGCAAACAACTGTGTCATTGTATTGTAGAATCCCTTAAAAAAATAATAAAATAAAAATTAAAAAAAAAGAAAAAAAAGAAAAAGAAAAAATAATTATTTAAAAGGTTAAAAAATAAATAAATAAATAAATAAATAAATAATTTAAAAAGAAAGGCAAAAAAAAAAAAAAGAATAGTGAATGATGTGAATTTCAGGGAGTTTCCCACAATTTTGGTTTCAAAGCGCTGATTCTAACTAATATTTTGGGGGGAATTGGAAGTACTCCCTGATCTAGTCTATGGCCTTCATTTAAATGATTTCTAATTCTCAAGATTGAGATCAACTCATTTATCAGTTCAGCAACTGTTTCCATTTGAGAATAACTGAAACTTGTGTAAATATTCATATACTTCAGAAGTAAGCTATTAAAGATGGAGAGTTGGGGAATTTTTTTTCTTGAAAAATTGATGGATGTTTTTAAATGCATGATTCTAAAATTTTTATTTAATACCAGATCCCAGAATCAGTTTGGGTGTATGTTTCACTCTGCATGTGTGTGGACACATGTGCACACATGCCCGTGTAAACAGTCAGCCAGCCTTTTCTCCATGTGAGCTAAGGAAAACAGTGTTGCTTCTTTTGTTTTTCTGATTTCACTGCAGCTCTGAGTCACAATATGGAGTTTTACTGTGTAAATGGTAAACATTAAAACCATGGGGGCATTGGGTTAACTTATCTTTATGATCTAATTACAATGTTTGTGTGAGAAGCAGAACATTTATCATGTGTCATTGCTTTGGACTGGGTCTAAACCGTAGCTTTATTAAAAGCTTTTTATTAAATAGACATTAGTTTGACCATAAAGCAGTTTTGCTGAAATTTCATTTGTTCAGAAGGAGCATCACATATTCATATTTAACATTTTGGGGTCAAACAATGAAAGGAAAGGGAATATTTGAATTATTGCACACTTATAATTGATGGTTGACTGTCCCTGAAGATGGACTCCAAATATATATATATTTTTGTATATTTTATAATTAGGAGACAAGCAGTATTAACTTTTGTCTCTTATAGAAAAGTAAGAGATTTCTATGATCCAAGTTTGTGTTTGGTTTAGGTGCTGGGTTAGTGAGTTTTCCATTACTCTGATAAACATCTGATACCATCAACTTATCCAGTGAAAAGGTTTGATTTGGCTTACAGTTTTGGTGGTTTCAGTTGAAGATTGGTCACCTTTGCTGGTTTGGGGCTTATCTTGAGGTAGTACCTGATAGCAGGGAACACATGATAGAAAAGACCACTCATCTTATGGCTGGGAATTGAAAGAGAGGATCCCTTTAGAGAATAACTCCCAATAACCTAAACCATTGGGCCCCATTTTCTAAAGCTTCCACCCTCCCCCAGTAGCACCATAAGTGAGACCAGCCCATGGGCCTTTGGAGGACATTTAAGATCCAAACTATAGCCGCACTGGATGGTGGGGCTGTAGGGGTTTGGGCACAACAGCCCGCAGATTGGTTTTGCATGAAGGATGCTTGTACTCATGGATTATCACTTATAGCTAAAAATGAAAAAAAAAAACTGAGAGAAAGATGAAGGAGAGCTATGGCAGAATGCATGATCTGGGATGGGGTGGGGGGGGAAGGGAAAGGGAAATAAGCCTGAACTGAATTGGAAAAAATGTATGAAATGCACAAAGCATCAATAAAAAACTAATTAAAAAAAAAGAATTTGTACAATAATTCACATCAACATTTTAGGATAGACATGACCCTATCTGAATGTTGACCTCGGATGATCAGAACATTTCACCACAGACAGACTAGGAATGCTCATGCACAAAGGAAGACACCAAGAAAGACCACTCTGCACTCAAAAGAGAGGCTTTTGAAGAAACAGCCTATGTTCAACTCAATCCTGGACAGTTGATCTACAGACCCATGAAAAATAAAATTCTCAGCTGGGCGTGGTGGTGCACGCCTTTAATCCTAGCACTTGGAAGGCAGAGGCAGGCGGATCTTTGTGAATTCAAGGCCAGCCTGGTCTACAGAGTGAGTTCCAGGACAGCTGGGACTACAGGGAGACCCTGTAGTCTCGAAAAGACCAAAAATAAATAAAGTTCTCTTGTTTCTAAAAAAAAAAAAATAATTGTGAAGAATTATTTTTCTTCTATTTTCTGGGAGAAATTGTGCAGAGTTGGTGCCAATTTTTAACATACATCTCATAGATTTCTCGAAGTGGTTTCACTTATGCCTGGAGATGTTATTTTTCAGTTACAAAATCAACTACTTTAGCAATGTTAAGGTTTTGAAATCCTTAATACTGATAGTAGATTTACCTATTTTTCCTTTCAATTCTATCAGTTCTTGTTATACAAATTTTTGGTGAAATATTGTTGTGTTTACATACATGTAGAATTATGGTTTTCTTGTTGAACTAACTCTTTGGATACTGTGCAATTACATGGCACTCTTGTCGTAACTGATGAACCAATGTTGATACATTACTGTTAATTGAGGTTCATATTTTACATTAAGTTTCCCTCTTTGTGCTATGCACCTGTGTGGATTTTGGAAAATGCATAATTTCAGGTATCTGCTAACATAGAATCATCAGTTTCTTTGCTGTAATTAGGTAGCCCCACTAGTTCATCCCTCCCTCCATCTCTCTCTTGGATTCTCTATAGCAACCACCAAACTTTTTATTTTCTATACAGTTATGACTTTCCAGTATGCAATGTAGTTGAAATCATGAAGTATATGGCCTTTGCACACTTTTGTATTTCACAGAATAATATGCATTCAAAGGTTTCTTTATGGATCTTGATTATTTCTATCAATGAATACCATTTAATTGTACAGATATAGTTTGCAAATTTTCTTAATCCCTTGGTGCTTCTAAGATGACATAAATCTTTCTGTATAGGTTTTTGTTTTCAGTTCATTTGTGTAAATCCAAAGGAATATAGCTTCTTAATCATTTAGTATAGCTATATTTTATTTTAGGAGAACCTAGCAGACTGTCTCCAAAGCCCTTGTGCCAGTTTGCATGTTCCCCAACAGTGAGTAAGTGTTCCTCCTGCTCTGCATTCTTTCCAGCCTTGGGTATTTTCAGCATTTCCTAGTCTAGTTATTCTAGATTCAAGGATGTTTTATTTGCATTGTAATTTGCAGATTCCTAATGACATATTTCTCAATTCTGTATCTAATTTGGTGAGCTTTTACTCATTCATAAAATTGAATAATTCATTTCTTATTCTTGAGTTTATAATATTTTTCAAATGATGTTTCTTTTTTTTTTTGCAAAAATTACAAAGCTTTGCCATTTGTAGATGAAATTTGTATTTAGAAATTGGACAAGGTAAAGGAATCTAAGCAAAAGTCAATTTTCTACAGTTTAATCAAAGAAATATATTGTTTTTACCAGTAGACGATAAAGTACATGGCCCATAAAAATAGATATAATACATACTGTAACATCAAGAAATTATACCTTGATATGTACCCAGAAAATACTAAAAAGAAGTGAAAATGAAACTCTGAAAAACGCCCAAATAATCCATAAAAAGAAAAGAGAAACAGACGACTAATTGTGTACAAACAGAAAGCAAAGGAGAAAGCAATACCTACAAAAGGTTTACCTCAAACACAACAATGATGGCAGGTTAAATAGGCAGAAAAATACGCTATGCAATCATTATTGTTTTTTTATCTGGATGAATATATCGATATCACATACAGTAAATTTATAATATCTCATAAAATATTGTTGAGTGATTTCAGGGAATAAAATCAAAAGTTGCCTTTGGTTGTGAGACAAGGAAAAGGAACTGATGACAGTATCAGGCTACATTATTTGCAAGCTTCACTATTAGGGTCATGATTTATAACATTTTCTTGAGCGACACACTGGATATTAATAGGTATTATACATAATGCTTGGGGTTTAATGTATGTTTGCATGTACATGTCTTTTCATATGTGTGCCTTTTGTCTATAATGCTTCCTTTCTACTCATGCATGTGCCTAGCCCCAGACACTTTTGCTTTTACAATTGGCATAGTTGCCTTTCTGAAAAAATATGTTTTCATTTTAGTAAAATACAAGAGCATCCAGGAAATAAGTAGGTATTCAGCTGAGTTAAGGCAACAAAGTTTTGAAAATTCAGTGGTT
>VZQC01004335.1:289731-320720 GCA_009823505.1 Rhizomys pruinosus
TTTTTTGTTTTGTTTTGTTTTCATTTTTTTTAACAATAAGTGATAATTTGTGAGTACAAGCATCCTTCATGTAAAACAAATTTGCAAGCAGTTGTGCCCAAACCCACACAGCTCATGGGTCCCACCATCCAGCAGGGGGGGCTTGTATGTTCAATCAAGTTGATCAAATGAGTGTCCAGTCTATATTGTTGTAGTTTCACCATTATCCCCAATCAAAAGACATAGACTGGGAGAATGGCAAATCCTATTTCTAAGGAGGATCCAGCCATTCAGGCTTGTAGCCCCTCCTCTCCCAACTAAATGCTGCTGGCCGTGAGCTAAAAGGAACTTGGAGTCAGGAACTTGACAAAAGGGAAAAGGACTTTGAATTCCCTTTCTTTTCTTGTATGTCAGAAAGTCCATTACAAACCTTCCATATTATAAAGGACAGAAATGAAGAAATTATTGAAAGATCAACATGAAAATACCTTAATGTCATATATGATTTGAATTAATGTTTATTACTAAGATTTTGAGTTTTCAATGTTTTTTAGTGAAATACGTCACACAGTTCTCAGGTTATTTTTCTTGGTTGTCTCACATAATTCTTTTGCTAGGTATGAAAACACACAATTTAACAAAATATGTTTGAAGATTTATTTTATTTTTTAAAATTATGTGTACTTGTGAGTGCAGGTACCTGAGGAGCTCAGAAGAGGGCGTTAGATCCTCTGGAGCTGGAGTCATAGACAATTGCAAGCCACCTAATGTGGGTGGTAGGGACCAAACTCTGGGCTGTAAGAGCCGTATGTGATCTTAACTGCTGAGCCATCATCTCTCTAAACTTGATAAAATGTTTTTTTTTTGTTTTAGGTTGTGGAGATTGCTAAAATATGTAGCTGGTATCTACGGCTTACAATTACAACATGGATCAGACCCTTTCAATGCTAAGAGTTGTCATTTTCACTTCCCTGGGTCAGACACTGAACAGAGTAATCTACAATTAAACACATCTTGGTGGGATGGGCAAGCTGATGAGCTTAACTTTCTCTCTCAGTGCTGTCAAAGGAAGGAGAGTGTTTACTCTGTGAGTTATGGTGAAGACACTCTTGACTGTGGCACAGTGCCCAAAGGACAGTATCTTAAAAGATAGTGAATGACACAAAGCTTCCAGAATCCATTCTTGACAGATGGATGGTTATCCTCCACGCGGTCACTCAGGGGCTTGAGTGACTCTCTCTTACTTGCTCCCCATATCATGTGGGGGTATTACCTTTGTTAAAACAAAGCTGGGCCATAGGTGAGCTCATATTACCACTAATGGAAAAAGGAGGAAACAAAAATCAAAAGCAACAAGTTTTCATCTAAGCAGGTGAGCAATCTGTTGCACGAGTCTCTTCAGTTCATTTTCTAGTGCTGAGTACTTAGTCTTTCCTGCCCTATAGACACTGGGTTGCAAACAAGGTTGAAGGTGTAGACTATCAAGGGCACTGTGAGCCCAGGAAATGAGAACAGTTGCAATCATTCAGACTTAGGAGTCCTTATCCTAAAGGAGAAGTGGCTTAGAAAGATAAAATACATTGTCCCCATATCAGTAATAAAATTGCAATTAACTCCAGTATGATTATCACAGTTATTTTCTGAAGATATGAGGATTTAATTTTTTTCTGCCTCCCTAGGATACCAGGATTTTAGCTACTACTGATTATAACAACAAATAAATGAAAAATAGCATAACATTAAAAGAACACATTTGAAGCCATGGAGCCATGTTTGAATTTGACTTTTCTTAATAAGAAATGTAGTAGAAAGACTCCTCAACGTGAAAACAGGAGTAAGAATATTTGGATCCTGGCATTGTTATTAGCTCAGGAAGTGCGGCTGGGAGAGTCTCTTCACTTACCTGCTCATCAAAATGTACAGTGAAGGCATTGGGTGAGCCATTTTGGCTTTAAAGACTTCATTCTAAGAAGACAACACAAATGAAAACCCCTATGAAAATAATTATTCAGAAGTCCCAGAATAGAAAAACTGCCACTGTTATTTTAATAACAGTTTTAAACAAGTGGTATTACGTCTGCAGATAGCTTTAGGTGGGCGTTTAGTTTCACAGGTCTGGGGGCCTTGCTTTAAGAGTCTGGTTTTGAGACCCCTTTCATAGAAGGCTTAGGTGTGAAAGGAAGGAAAGAGCATGGGAAAGCCCTGTGAAATTTCGCCTCTGGGAATCTCCTATGTGGGGCACACTTGCTGCACACCCTCTTTGTAAGCCTATGATGCTGAGGTTGCTTTGACTGCCACACTCACTCAGTGTAGAAAATGGGCAGGAAGAGGAGAAACTCTCATACTCAGTATCCAAAGCTCTCCAAAGGAGATCATTTATCCTTTGTTCTGTGGGGAGTCTACTAAGAAGATCTAATTTCTTAATCAATTTTTGCTGCATAGTTGTATTGATTTCATTTTCTCTGTTTTTATTTTTGAAATAATTTTCATTTAGTAAAACAAAGATTTAATGCATTATTTAGTTTTCCATGCCCTGCTCTATTTTGACCCAGGTCAAATCTTACAAATAACAATTTCTATCTTTGAGTTAGCTGTTAGGGCCATTACTTTTTCCAAGTCTAATTTTATAAGTAAAATTTTGCAAATTCTAATTCTGAGGAGGGAGTACTTCTATCCATAAATTTATTTTATACACCTTAAAACTCATTAATTTTTATTTATTTTAAAAAGTTTTTAGTGATTATTTTATGTGTATGAGTATATGACCTGAATGTCTGTAAGTGCACCCATGTCATGTAATGCCTGCAGAAGTCAGATGAAGGTGTCAGATTCCCTTGGAACTGGAGTTACGGATGTTTGTTAGCCACTATGTGGGTTCTGGTAATCAAACTTGGGTCCTCTGCAAGAATATACAGTGCTTTTTTTTTTTTTTTTTTTTTTTTTTTACCCTCTCTTCTGACCGTCCACCTCCTGGCGTGAACGACAGAAGGGGCAAAGAAAACTACATCAGACAGTACATTCATAACTACAAATAATAAAAGATTTAAAAATATATTTAAAGAGCAAAAACAAATCATGAATGTACGGTAAATGGACAGAACGGAAGTTGTAGTGAGAAAATCGACAAACAAAGAAGCCCTCATGCTCTCGATCTTGTGGTTCTACACTAAGCTTAGGATTATGATAAATATCCAATTATTACTTAGAGAAGCAGGATAATGCCAAAGAACCACTGAAATAAATGGAAAGAAAGAGCCAGAGAGTGGGCGAGAATAGAAGACAGATACTATCAAGTAGAAAATGGGATATTATCTTGGAAGGGCCTGAGGGCAAGTAAGATAATGGACTATGTTGGTAAAGGGCAGAAGGAACTCAGAAGGGGGGTATTTGAAACGGTAATATTTAAGGGTAAATGGGATGTAACTTTACGGGAGAGGGATCATGGTTTGTGGAACAGGAGAGAGAGAGAGATAAATATAGCTTTGGTGCTGAAAGAAAAAAAACCAGCGAGAAATGTATCAGTTCAAAAGCATACTGTAAAAACAGGATATGTACACAGATATTATTATCACTGTTATTGTTGTACCAGAGTGCAAGAACATTCAAAATCTAATCGACAGAAATTACATATTCCACATTAACTATTTGGAATCTAAGTGACAACCTATGCCCTTACAGAAGCATTACATTATACAAAGTGATTAGTTTCTACTGCCTCTGCATTGACCTCAAGAGAATGGGGTAGAATGCCCCTAGGGTTTGTATCCCTATGGCTATAATTACACATATAAAAATGTTTTCATTTCTCTCATGAAAGAAACAAACTAACAGTTTTTTTTTTACTGCGAAGCAATTTAACCTCAAAAATATTTATTAGCTTGAGTTCAGGTAAGAAAAGATGTTTTGGAGGAAGGACTTGCTCATTTATTGATAACTATTTTTCCAGAAACTTGTGAAAGAGAAAGAGGCAGAACCTGGGAAGTATCTGTGGAGGTTTGTATGAGACAGCTTTGTTCAGCTCCTCAGATCAGAACAGTGTGATGCAAAAACAATGACTAGGATATGAGAATTCCTAAGCACTGAGAAATATATTATTAGATATAATTGTATATATATAGTGAATATATATTGAGATTCCTGCCAACTGGTAGAATCATGGAGATAAAATATAGATATTTCAAATGACCAATGAGGAATGGAAAGGGAGATTTAAAATGAGACAAAACTCACGGAGTACTACAATTTTAGCAACAACTATAGACATTGACTAGTCACTTGGACTCATAGCAGGCTAATGGGTATTAGATTAACATGAATTCTAAATCTAACATAAATTATATTGGTGAATAAAGGTATTACAGGCAGTAGAAATCTCAGCCTTTGGGTTGCAGAGAGCACTGATTCATGGTATAAGAGCACTAGAGCAATTACTCATCTTTTTAATGTATTGTGGGACAATATTTTCTTTCTCAATTATTTCATATTATTTTTTATTTTATGTGTATGATTGTTTTGTCTGCATGTATTTTTGTGCACCTGTGTTGTGCCATCCCTGTGGAAGTTAAGAGAGGGTGTCTGGAGTTACAGGTGGTTTAGCTGCTATGTGGGGCTGGGTTTGAACCCGTGGTCTTCTGCAAGAGCAGCTTAGTGCTCTTAACACCCACTGGAGACATCTCTCCAGCCCTTGACCATTTTTTCAGTGGTTAGCAGAAGTATATCCAGGAGCAGTGTCAGCAGAAGAAAATATTACTAGGAATGATAAATGCATATCATTTGTATGGACACATCTGTGGTTTGGCAAGCACCAAGGAAATAATCTAAATCAACAACAATAATAGTAATAAATTACATTAAATTCCCATGTATTACTAAGACGTTTCCGCGCTTTTATCGTTCCAGGGCAATTAAGGGGCAGAAGTGATTCCTTAAGTGTCTTAAGGAAGAACAAAAGTAAAAATACAAGAAGAACAGATGTCTAAAGTGTCAGTCTTAGAATGTAACTTCTTGGAATGGAGAGATGGTCTAAGCAGTTAAGAGCATTTTGAGTAGTCCTGGTCAGAGAAACGTTACACTTGTAGTAGAAAATCAGAGAAACTGATTCTTTAAAATTTGCAAGATTCTGTACTGTCCTTATGAAGCCCTTATTCCCATGGGTGAGAATGGGGATTGTATTTCCTGGTGAGGCTGCCTAACAAACTTGTTTCCCATTGGCAATAGATAATTCATTTTCCCAATTTTAGAGACCTAGAAGCATTAATAATCAACTATGTGGTCATTAGCAAATGATACATGGCACTATCTACTCTTAGAAGATGAATCAGTCTGGCATAGTTGAATGGATAAGTGTCAAGAAGTGTGAAGATCAGTGTTGCAGATATGAATGTGCAGGTTGGTCTCTAGCTGCAGGATACTGAGAAAGTACATGATTTTTCTGACTTGAATCTTGTCAATCTTTCTGCAAAGAAATAAACTAGCAGATTTGATGTTTGTTTTATTTTTTTTTATTCCCTGGCATTAAACGTAGGATTGATCATTAGAACTACCTGAAATGAATTGCATGCTATCAGAAAAAAATTTAGGTGGGATTTTGTTTACAAATTTACTGGCTCAAGAGAGCAAATAATGAATGATGAGGATTAGATTAAAATAAAAAAGACAAAAAAAATAAAACAGAATAAAGTTGACTGTTGTTTGCTCTGTTGATAGTTCGTATCTGTGGATGCAGGTGAATAATTCAGAAATTCTGATTTTTAGTAAATTGCCTGCTACGAGATGATAGTAAATGTAGACAATGTCGACCCTATCCTTTGGTAGGTATTTGAACGGCCTTTAATAAATTGAAGAAAAGTGTTGTATAGTTACTTTTAAACAAGCAAATAGTAAATCTAATCGTCATACACTAAAGAAAATAAAACGATAAAGAACTTAAATGTTGAATGCCATATGTCCCCTTAAGAAAATAATAAAAGTTGTTATTTTCATAATTTGGTGTCCGTATAGTTACTAATATTTCGGTGTGTTACCACTGAGATGTTAGAGAAAGATATTTGTCTGCGATCCAGCTATTCTCACAAGTGATGAGGCTAACGGTCCTACATAAACATGTTCCAACTTCTCCTTACGTTTTGGAGTTCAGGAATAATTTTCATATTCTTTTAAATGGAAGCCGTGCTACCAACAGATGGAATGAACAGCACAGCACCACATTCAGCCTCTTGGGGTTCCTCAGAAATTCCAGAACGGCAAATTTTCCCCCCCTCTTCTTGGTAATTGCTCAACCTCGACAGTAGTCACTGTGGTGGGAATATGGGATGATCCTATATCAGACTTAACCCCAAACTGGGCACCCGCCCAGTGTAGCTGTCTTACTTCTTTCACTCAGCCATCTTTCCTTTGTGGATTTCTGCTACTCTTCCATCATTGCCCCAAAGATGATGAACCTTGTTTCAGGAGACAGAACCATTTCCTTTTTAAATGTATAACCCAATAATTTTTATTTTGTATCATTGAGGGTAACAGAAGCAATGTGTATTGGTGGTTATGGCTTATGATAGGTTTGTGGCCATCTGCAACCCCCTGATCTACACATCACCAGGGCACCAGAAGCGCTAGTGTTCCATGGTTGGGAGGATCCTATGCGTTGGGCTTCACATTCTCTGTGACCCTACAATGTTTCTATTGTAACAGGTTGGGTCTTTTGTGGAGTCAACAAATTGAATTAATTTTCTTCTGTGAATTCTCTTCATTGCTTGCTGTTTCTTGTTCTAACACAGAAGTTAGTCAGTTATTTCTGTTCATTTTAGCCACAGTTAATGCAGTCAGCACACTCCTTCTCATTCTATTGTCCTATTTGATCATTGTTGTTACCATCCTGAAGATGAAATCTGCCAATGGACACCACAAAGCCTTCTCCACCTGCGTTCTCCCCTGAACAGCTATCACCATTTTCCATGCACCATTGCGTGTCTTTCTCTTTCCCTGTTTGTGTAGGCCCCAAGCTTCAGACTACAGACTTCACAATCCAAAGTGGCCACTGGTTTTTATACAGTCTTGATCCCCATGTTGAACCCCCTGATCTACAGTTTGAGGATAAGGATGTTAAGAGACAACTGTCATCAAGTTACCTGACTGAGCACTCCATGCATTAAGCAATGACATCATAGTGAACTTTTAGAACAATGGGAGATAAAGGCATTTGCTACTGAGTATCGTTAGTTATGAGGTGTTTCTTTGAATTGTAGTTTCTTTGTTTTAATATACCTTCAACTCAATCTCAAAAGTAGCTCCGAAGATGAGTATAAAATGAAACCCAAACAATCCATCGGGATTCAATAAATATATATTGTTCTATTTTTTTATTCTTATCCAGATTCATATACAAATTTTAATAAATTTTAAACTTTCTTATATAGAATGTAATCACACTGAATGTAAAGACTTTGCTGATTGTCCTTCAAGGGTTGAAGTAGCGGCTGACTTGTATGGCAAGGGGAATGGTGGCCTATTAAAATACTAAAGAAAAACAAAATATGCATATATTTTATACAGGGTATATTAAAAACAATTAATGGTGAGATGGGTACAATCAGAAATATTATTATTAAAATTTATATATCGGAATAGGTCGTTCTTTTCAATAACCTGGTTTTCTATTGGGCAATGGGTTTTGCTTTGATAAAATTGTCAACTATCTACTCAGCACAAATGAATGTATTTTTTTATATACTATCAAAACTGGGGATCTAATTTTGACATAATTTTTCTGCGCATGTTTTAATATGTTTTTCTGCATCTACAGTGGCAAGGATATAAATTAGTAACTTTAATGTATATTTTAATAGAAGTAAAGGAGTCTAAATGTGTGAGTAGTGAAATCAACTCTGAAAGACTCAACCAAAAGATGAAACTGTTTTATTGGATCAAAGGAAACCCAACTTCAAATACTGGGAGGTATGTGGGCTTGTTCACATTATATTTTATGAATGGTTGTTCAAGAGCTCAGGAAGCTCCTGAAAGTGTTGCAAGAATCTTCAAGTTTATATGATCAGAAAAAAATGAGCTGGGTGAGGAGACTCTGATTGTAC
The DNA here is from genome assembly GCA_009823505.1 of Rhizomys pruinosus. Lineage (NCBI taxonomy): Eukaryota > Metazoa > Chordata > Mammalia > Rodentia > Spalacidae > Rhizomys > Rhizomys pruinosus. The sequence continues at coordinate 297,795 of VZQC01004335.1, forward strand.
AAGCTGCCTGAAGTGACTAATGGAATCCAGAGATGGGACTTATGAATATCCAGTCATGCTGGCTGGGGTTTCATTAATCCACTGATTTCTGTCCCACCATGCCCAGGTTAAGTTAACTTTTTAATCATGGTATACTGTCCCTGTATATAATCACAATAAACTCATCTTATAACAAATAACCTAAGATGTAATTAAGTTTCATTTTTTGTTTTCATTTTATTCATGAGAATACGTTTACACACAGTTTCCCTAGATGATAGTAAAAACAAACAAAACAAAAAAGCCTTTCAATTTACCGAATGTTTTCTGCTTAAATGTCCGGAATTGTTATATTCTTTAAAATAGTCAATGAAGGGGCTGGAGAGATGGCCTAGTCAGGTTTTGTAAGAGCGCCGACTGCTCTTGCAGAGTGACCCAGGTTCAGATCCCTAGGCACCTCACCACTGGCTGAGCCGAGAACCTTATGTTAAACTCCAATTCCAGGAATCCTCCAGTTCCAGGGGAATCCGACACTCTATCTGACCTCCGCGGCATTGCACAAGCAGGGGCACCAACATACATGCAGACATCACACTCATAATGCACCTAAAAGAATAAATAAATAAATAAATAATACATAAAGTAACGAAAGAAGATAAATAAATAATGAATAAAATGTTAAAAGATTAGGGCACTCGCGAGGAAAAATCTTTCCGTAACAAATGGGGTCGTCCTGCCTCCATCTCCTGGAAGCAGGGTTTAAAGTGGTTTGCTAGGCTTGAAGCCTGCGTGCATAGCTGCGATGGGATCCAAACTCTAGATACACTAGATGATTGTGGATCAAGAAATTACCCACTGAGACACCTTTAAAACTTTGGCTAATTGTATTTAACCATTTTTTGAATGGTTATCGCACGTATATTTGCATGTAGGCCAGATAAACTCATAGCATTAGTTTTAACCGTTTCCTGGGGTTTTTTTTTAATGTTTTAAGGACATCATTTCGTTCTTTGGGTTGGTAGTCTGAGTGCTTAGATATGCGAGTCATTTATCTTCCTTCCACTATATTTTACGCATCTGATACTTATTTATTCGCGGATGCAAGGTGTTGAGACAGGATGCTCGCAGTTCTCAGCGGACCCCCTTTGGGTGGCTCGGGAAATTGGAACCACAGTCCTCGTGCAGAGCATCTCTCCAGCCCCTAGAATTTGATTCTTTCAGACAACCCTGTTATCAATGATTTCTGACGCGCACAGGAAGTAGAGTGTGATACAGATATCTCATTTAAGGTTTAGCAGATCTATGTTTTGTAAGCTGATATGTCATACATAGATACATGATTATTTCCTGAGAAATGGTTTGATATTAAGAACTGAATTAGACCCAAAGCGATATGATAATTTTTTGATTTTAGTGTGCATAGTAGAAAAAATGTTAATGAGAGTGATAATGTATGTTTCAGTCTTAATGTCCTAAAGAATGCCTATAGTTCACTCACCTCAAGTGACCATACATTCAATGAAAACCCAGTAGAAGATTACCTACACTTTAAAATATTTCTCAGTTTCTTTTCTTTATAGATTAAATTATTGACTGATGTATTCTGGCAATTAAATTGAGGCTTAATTAGAAGAAGAATCAGGCCTAGCCAACTAATAAGCCATTCGATCTTATTTTCTTTGTTGTTTAGGGCATGGTACCAATCCAGACATAAGTATTAGAAACAATTAGATAGTATTTGATAGTGGCCCACGTAGAACATGATTTCTTACTAGGTCTGTAAATGTTAAATTTCAAGTGGACTGTTCCTTTAGTTTCACGATATATAATTATTTCCTGATTCAAGATTGGTTAGAGAGAGTATCAGAAGATATAGAAAATGAAAAATAAGAAAAGATGAGATGGGTATACTCCCGGTGGAGGTAGGTGGGTAGACTGAGCAGCTAACAAGCTGGGGGAGGGACCTTAGGGCCGCAAGCGCGGTGGGAGAAGTAGTGGAGAAGAGTGGGTCAAAGGGCAACTGAGCTCCGTTATTGTGGACTAGCAAGGAGTACCAACTTCAGATGCCTCACCCAAATTACGGGCTTAGGAAACAGCAGGATAAACCCCATTGGATCCGACCTGAGCCCCCCCCTCATACCGGACTCAGTACAACCTGGAATGTTTGGCCCTGGGAGACCTGTGGGAAATAGAACGATGGGTGTTGTGAGGGGCGTTTCTCGATAACATCACCCAGGTGGGTGATTGGGGCTCACCCCACTTTGGTGCAGGGGACTCTGCCTGCAAAGCAGTGGAGGTGTTACAACCTCCTAGGCCACGATAACTAGAGTGCCTGGGCCCTTGGGGTGGAGGTTCCACAGGCCTGGGGGGGTGGCCCAACTTGGGTGTTGCAAGGGTGGCCCCCCCACCCCCCGCCCCCTCTCAGCCATCAGTTTAGGCTATTTTACTGGTGGGATGAGGGGGGCTGTTCTGTCAAGTGTGAAGATAGAAGTCAGATTTTGGAACTTAAACTCTCCACACTTGTATAATTAAGAACTCAACAAAAGCAGCTGAAGAACACAACCAAGATCAGTATTAGCTCAGCAAAGAAACACCTAAGCTTTACAATAGAACCACAACCACAACAAAAACAACCAATTTGTAGGTAGTCTTTGGCAGGAAGCACTTAGAAGCATGTCCTGGGGGGGGGAACAGCCTCGACCCCTGCTGTTCTCCTCACGGACCTGTGAAGCCTGGGCTGCTTTTGATCTCTCAGGAAGAAAACGGGGGAGTCTGATTGTAGCCTGGGTAACTTGAACAATGTGTTACTGCCCCCTGCCCCAGTCCCCAGTTGTGTGTACATGTCTTGGCCAATGCCTGGGTTAGTATAAAACCCTTGAGTTCCAACATTAAAGTTGAGTCTATTCCTTTGGGCTTTTTCTGAGTCCCTGTCTGTATACTTTCTACTTATCTTTCTATTTCATCAAGTAAAATCCTTTGTAGTCCCCTCCCCTCTCCTTGCTGGAGCTAAGCCAGGGAGAGAAGAACAACAAACAGCATGTGGATGTTGGCCACGCTTGTATAAAGGACTATTCAGAAGATAATAAACTCCGACAACCAAATGCCTAAAATCCCCAAAGAAAAATGACATAAAAAAAACTATAGAACACCTGACAATATAACGGTTATGAAAGAACCCTATACATGAAGGACTCCTGAGGATAGTCTCAAGATAAGATGCTAAAAGGACAATTATAACAGTAACTAAATAAATTAAGGAGCTGAAGGAACTTAAAGAGCACATAAATAATAAAGAAGTCAGGGACTTAAAAGAAGATAAGGATAAATTAAAAGAGGACAATGATAAACTATGGAACAAAATTATGAAAGATTATAGAAATATTGAAAATTCAAGTTGAAGTGAAAAAAGAAATGCAACAATACACAAACCACTTGGAAAGGATGGGAGGAAACTCTCACAACAGAATGGATAGAAGTAGAAATGAGAATATCAGAGATGAGAGGAACAAGATGGAAGGTATTCTGGGAGAGGTCAATAAGAATAATAGAAAAGTTTTCAAAACAACAAGAAGGAAAAAACCTCACTCTGGACACTCGGAACAAATACCAAATTGTGAATCATAGGGATAGAAGAGGAAGAAAATGCAATGCACAGAATAGTGGGATTGCCGAGATTTTCATGCAGAGAATTGGTTGAAGAAAACGTTTCCCATTATAGAGAGACCTACATTACTAATATAAGAAGCATTAGAACACAAGTAGACAAAGGGTCCATAAACAGGACTCGCCCAAGCATAGCATAGGTCAGAAACGTAATATTCAAAGCAACAAAGAATCTGAGGTGGCAAAAAGAAAAACAAAGTTTTACTATTAGAAAGAACCTAGTTAGGGATTACAGTCATTTTTTCACTGCAAACAAGAAAGCCTAGAAGATCTTGGGCCTAAAAATATTTCCGCAGTTTCTAAAAGACAAAGATTCCCCCCAGAAGAACTATATCCACAAACATGTCCTAATTATAATTAAAGGGTAGAGAAATGTGCCCCACGTGTATAGTTGAAGGCATTGTTGTCCAGAAGCCATCCCTTCAGAGAATATTGAAAGCAATACAAGAGTTGAAGGTAGGGATGAATATAATCAACCAGCACTAGAAAATAATGCAATAATATGTATAAACATAGGACAAAATGCACCAGAAATAAATGACTTGAGTATATAATGCTCTCACCAATACTCTAAATTTAGTGACTGAATTGATCGCAAGATTCAGAATGAATGGAGAAACGAAACCCTTTTTTTGTTGTAATGCAAGAAAACCAACCATGGAAAGACGAAACTCATTGCGAACGTATTTCAGCAGTGAAGCAATTAAACATGATGATAATCATATCCCTTAATGGTAGACACAACCAAATTCATGTACTGAACTTGAAGTAAACACAACTCTATTGTACTTTAAGGTTTAGATTGACTTTAGCACACTAATAGCAAGGCACTTTAATACCCCACTCTGTTCATTATATAGGCCAACTGGGGCAAAAATAGAGAAACTATCACTCACATTACAATGTACTGAAATAATGGGAATCACAAAAGATGAGGTCTGCATTTCAATGCTCTACCAAGTACATAAGCCCTCTCCCTACTTATTGGTTACACCCCTTTGAAATTTGAGGCAAAGTTTTTGTTAACCTGTTCACTGACAAATGAAAGGCCATCTATACTAAGATTGATAAATCACAATAGGGTTCTTGATTCTCAGGTATATTAGCTAACTCAAAGTAATTATTACTTCCTGGACCTCTGGAGGGTGACATACTCAGAATTTACCTAGGTTTTTATACGTAAGACATTTCCCACCCCTGACTTGTACTGGAGTTCCAGTTACAACTATCATATTAAATGGAAGAACAAATCTTCTCTATGTATATGTAAGTCATTTGACTACTAAGTAAAACAGCTTTGGAGTGAACAGACAGGCTTTTTCACAAACCCACATTTGGTATCTCTGAATATCTAAACATCTGGCGAGGATGGGTCATCTAGATGAGACCCAAGACTTGCAAGGAGGAATTTCAAATTTTAGATCTTTGATGTGGTATATCCAAAATAACTGTTCCGCCAGGCATAGTGGCACCTACCTTTGATCGCCACTTGGAAGGCAGGAGCAGGTGGATCTCTATAGAGTTTCAAGGCCCTCACTGGTAGCGACAATAGGAGGCTCCAGAGCCAGTTGGGATAAAGGAGACCCGGGTCTCAAAAAAGACCACACTAAAAAACTGTTCCATCTATAAATATGGGTATAATTATTGAACATATCATAAAGTATAATAACTAGGGGGCAAATCTCTCAGGACATGTTATTTCATCCCATGGTATCAACTAATAACTCCCTGTATAAGATTAAATTGAATGGCTATCTCCAGAATAGAAAATAGTAACATGTTTAAGCTAATTAGTGATAAGAATTGTTATTAAATTTCTACCCACCCCTGACTTGTACTAGAGTCCCAATTACAGCTATTAGATTAAAATGACAACAAATCGGTTTTCATATTTCTCAGTTTATTCTGCAGTTAAATTCTGACATTTCTTTTTTATCTAGAGAGTAATTAGTCTTAGAAAAGGCTGCTTCTACATTCTGAACCAAGCAATGGGCAACCAGGGGGGGGGGGGGGGGGGGATGACAGGTCGAAGAAGGTGGAATAACCCCTTCTGCTTGGTTTTCTGTTTATGGGATGTATACACTACTTCCTTCTTGGAAAAACTATAAGAAGTCTGATTTAAGGGTCGCTGGTAAACAAAGGCGATGCTCAGAAGCCAGTTACAATTACAAAAACAAATGTGAAGAGTACACTTCCTCCCTCTAGGAGGTAATTTTGCTCGTACAGTCAGATAAAAAAAGCTGGGCATGTGATCGTCCGGTTAATGGCTATCCATTGAGAGGCAGAGGGCAGGTGTCTTGTGAGTTCAAGCCAACTGGTCAACAGTGAGTTCCAGGCCTAGCTGGAACTACAACGGAGCCGTCTCAAAAGACCAAAAAAAAGAAAAAAAAAAAAAGGCATTGTGGATGGAGGCTTAAAGCGCAGGGTTCTAAGGGCTTCCCGGCCAGGAGCGCAATTGGCACAGAGGTCTCTAAAAGCTCCAAAACAAGGCTATTTGCCAAGACTTTGGTGCACATAAGAAAATTAACGTAAACCTATTTGCTGAAGAGATGGCATGATAGAGCAATGAACGAAAAACTAGTTTGAGATTCTGCCTGAAAATCAGCAGTTGGACCTCCATGTGGTAGAAAGCACTCTCCAAACCACTTCAAAGAAGGGTTCTTTTCTGAACTTGCCCAAAGGAATTTTTGTGCTATATTTCGCATGCCACAGAAGGTGTCCTGCAAAAGTGGCAGCCATGAAGAAAAGGTGCACTCAGAAAAAAATAACATAAAAATGTCCGCAATTTGATCTATGCCAACTCTCTGGTGGGGTATGACATATGGCCAACACTGTAGCCTTGGTTCCTTCTAATGTTAGGGGGACTCTACCATATTGGAAAAATTATTAGCATCCCATTGTCAAAGAGTTATTAAGACCCAACCAATATATCTCCAAACATATGTTCTGTACCCAGAGAATACATGTATAATTTTTAAAAATATGTGTGGTTATCAATGTCCCAGTACGAGAATGAAAAGGAAAAATTCTAGAAAACTCTAGAATCTTGTCCATAACAGAGCTGGGGTTCCCAAAGACTTGACTTTTCACCTCACAGAGGGAGAGAAGGAAAGAGGAAAGGGAGGAGAAAGAAGAAGAAAAGAAAAAAAACCCTGCATCTTCTATCTCATTCTCTCTAACCCTCCCTTCCAAAGCCCAGGGACTCTTGTGGAAGAGGTGAGCATACCAGATCGTAAGGGCCAAGGATAAGGGATAAGGAGGCAGACTGAAATGCGAGAATACATAAAAAATGGACTGGATTATATTTTTTGTATAAGCAAACCTCTTCAATTGGGCTGGGGGACCAGGGGTGGTACAGAAAAGTAATTGGGCTGGTATGGCCATGCCTCACATTTGTTGCCTAGAAATGTCCTTACGAACGTAATTAAAAAAAATTTTTAGAAAAAATATCAAAGTAATTANGTGTCGGATTCCCCTGGAACTGGAGTCAAAGACAGTTCTCAGCCGCCATGTGGGTGCTGGGGATCGAACCCAGATCCTCTGCAAGAGCGGTTGGCGCTCTTAACCTCTAGGCCATCTCTCCGAGTTGAACTCAATAGAAAAATGTTCTATTCTAGTTCTATTGAGTTGAACTCCATTGTGTAAAAGTACATTTTCATTATCCACTCGTTTGTTTACGGACACTTAGGTTGTTTTTAGCTCTTAGCTATTGTGAAAAGACCAACCAAAAACAAACCTTGATATACAAGTGTCTCTGCATTAGGACAAGTTTTGGGTATGTATCCCAGAAAGTAGTACCAAACTGGTTTCCACAGTGGTTGTACACATTGCAATCCCACAAGCCATGAATGAATGTTCCCTTTCAGTACATCCTTGCCATTATTTGGTGTCATTTGTTCTCTCTCTTTTTTTTATCTTTTTGAGACAGGGTCTCCCTGTAGCTCTGGCTGTCCTGGAACTCATTCTGTAGGCCAGGCTGGTCTCAAACTCAAAGAGATCCACGTGCCTCTGCCTTCCAAGTACTAGGATTAAAGGCATGCGCCACCAGGCCCGGCATTTATTTATTTCTGTATGTGTATCAATGTACTGTCTGCATGCAAGTTAGTGCACCCGTGTCGTGCAATGCCGCGGAGGTCAGAAGAGGGTGTCCAACTCCCCTGGAACTGAAGTTCTCCTGGAATTGGAGTTTCAGATGGTTCTCGGTCGCCATGTCGGTGCTGGGGATCGAACCCGGGTCCTCTGCAAGAGCAATCAGCGCTCTTAACCGCTAGGCCATCTCTCCAGCCCCAAGACCAAATTTTTGTAAGCATTACCAGAGTGCTGAGATTAAATGTGTGAACCACCATGACTGGATATTTTTAAATTTTTATTTATTTATTCATTCATTTATTTTTTTAGTGTCTCCCCTAAAGTATACTATTTCCTTTTAAAAATATTTAATTGTTCATTTTTATTATGTGTATATGAGTTTTTTCTCCAAATCAAATGTATGTACAGGCTCCCATGCATCCAATACTCACAGGGAACAGAAAAATGTGTTGGGTCCCCTGAAACTTTAGTTACAGGAAGTTGTTATCATTCATGTGCATGCTGGGAGCTGAAACTGTGTCCTCTGCAAGAGTAGAAAATTCTCTTAAGCAGAGAGCCAGCCCCCATTAATTTTTAAAATTTATTTTCTGGGGCTGGAGAGATGGCCTAGCAGTTAAGAGCGCCGACCGCTCTTGCAGAGGACCCAGGTTCGATCCCCAGCACCCACATGGCCGCCGAGAACTGTCTGAAACTCCAATTCCAGGAGAACTCCAGTTCCAGGGGAATCCGACACCCTCTTCTGACCTCCGCGGCATTGCACGACTCGGGTGCACAAACTTGCATGCAGACAGTACATTCATACACATACAGAAATAAATAAAATTAATAAAAAAAATAAAATTTATTTTCCTTCAATTTCTCAATTTATGTAGCCCTTTGTTAAATATTTTGTCTATTTCACTATTTAGCTATGACTTTTGTTAACGTTATAGTAGTCATTAAGTGTTGGATAATTTCAGCAAGGCAGAGATCCCAGCACGTAGGAGGATTGACATAGAAAGAATAAATGATGCAGTCCAAATATCAGGAGGGAAAGATAATCTGTTGTGGAAAATGCCAACAATGTAAGCATTAGACCAATTTGCAAGTTCCCATTAAATTCTCTACTCAGGAGACATTTGCGGTAAATCAGGAACACGGAAATGTTGTGCACAATCATGACTAACATTCACCCTTCTTCTGGAATGAGGCATAGAAGTATAGGTGTGGTCTAGGTACCTCTGAGACACTGACAGGGACTAGTCTAGAAGTCTGGGATGCACATCTTCCATCCAGAAAGAGACCTGGCACGGAGACAACTGGGAACTCTGTTTTTGTTTTGTTTCACTTTGTTTTTAGTTTTGATAGAGTCTTGCTATACAAAGTAGTATGGCCTGAGACTCACTGCACAGCCTAGGCTGGCCTCAAACTCGATATATACAGTGTGACTTCTGATACTCCTGCTTGGGCCTTGAGAGTACTGGGACTGCAGAAGTGTACCACTTCACTGGCTTATAACTGGGAAATCTAGATCTACTAAACAAAGCCCTGAGGGCGGATGAGCTCATTAGGAGTGGTGAGGGGAGGGAGAAGGGGCCATAGGATAGAAGCCCAAGGGCCTTCTCCATGGATGATCTTACAGAGCAGGGCCCTTGAGGAAGGACTGTGAAGACAGAAGGACTTAGAAAGATCTGGTAACCGAGAGCTTTGGAAATAAGCTTTCAAGCAAGGGGCTGCGAGGTCTAGAAAGAGGGGCTTGAAAAGTCTCCCGTGGATTTAACTAGTCTTGTCTCATGGCTCAGAATTTCTCCTTTTAGGACTATGTCCTCCTGAAAGAGTCTAAAGGGGGCCAAAGGCTTATGTCAAAGTTGTTTTTCTTTGCTGTCTCATTGCAAAATGCATTAATAATAATTAGGAACTCAAACATTCAAGTTTCAGGAGTACTTTCATATTTTATCACAGCAACTTACATCATATTTTTGAAAACTGATGAGATATGAAAGAGAGATAAACACATTAATACATTAACGGCATCTCTGAGAGTTGGAATTCTAAATGGTTTTGCATTTTCTCCTTTGTGCTTGCTTGTGTTTTCTAAATCTCTCTATAATGAGCATATCTACTTTATAGTAAAGGAAAATCATTGTTTAGGTAGCTGGGTTTTTTTTTTCTTAAAGTGGTTAAAGGGTGTGTTCTTCTGACCAGGCAATAGATATTCATTAGTTGTGTGTGTGTGTGTGTGTGTGTGTGTGTGTGTGTGTGTGTGTGTGTGTGTGTGTGTGTGTATGTGTGTGTGTGTGTGTGTGTGTGTGTGTGTGTTTCTGGCAGGAAAAAAATTCCAATCACTGAGAGAAGGACAGGGTCCAGTGCATGACAGGTTACATGGCCTCCCTGGGAGGGAGGGAGGGCCAGCTGGGATCTTTTACGGTATTTCTGCGCTACCTGCTCCTGTCCCTGGTCCCTCCTTTACCTTCCATCCACGTGAGGAGTGTTTTTCTAGTTGTTGTGAAGGGCGAGGGTCAGCTTCACCCCACCCTCAACTCCTGCTTATGACTGACATTTCCCTTATGCCCATTGCTTCAAAGCACAAACAAGTGAACTCTGTGGGCAACAAAACCACAGCGTCTGAGTGAACCAAAGCCTTCCTGGTCAAAGTTGGTGTCCAAAAAGTACAACCAAAGGTTTTCAGAATAGGGGGCAGGCGTGTGGGAAATGAGAAATGTTCTCCTGGATTGTTACAGCATAATGATGAATTGCTTTTGCTTTTCCCAAACCAGCTCAGGCTCCTCTGTTCACCCCTATTATCTGCTGCTGGTCTCCAAAGGCACATTACCATATTAATTCATTGTGTTATACAATTTGGTCAACTAAATGAGCTTACCTTATGCCCTCTTAATGGCATTGCTTTTAATGTTGGCTTCATGGGATACATTTAACAAAACAGATGCATCAAGGAAATGTATTTAAACTCAATTTGGTTTTAAAATGTCTAGTGGTCTCTCTAATGAGCCAGGTACAAAAAAAAGTGTTACAAGCACTGTGATAAATGCAGAGTGTAAATGTTGAAACATCCCCAGTGCCCAGGGTGATCAGATGTGCTCTGGTAAGAAAGTCAACATTCCCAGACCTGCACCCTAATCTGTTCTGTGTATGAAGGGTATCTCATATTATTCAGAGGAGATAGCGTGAATGTGAGACTGAGATTTAATTGCATGTCATAAGCACTGCCATCCCACTGACTTAGCGAGACAGCTTGAAGCAAGAAATATGTGTTAATGGCTTCAGTGGTGAGTGAGCCATGGCATTCACTCCCACGCACAGCCCAAGTCTCAGACAACAGTAGAAAGAGGCTTGAGAGTCTTATATGTCTGGATCATAGTTTTTAGTGAGTAAACATGGCAGAGACAATTTGCTTATCTAAAGTTCAATCTCCTTGTCTGGAAAGTAGGGACAATAACACCTGCACCTACAACTATGAAATCTTGCCTTAAAGCAGGGACATTGCCTTATAAGCAGCATTTCATGAAGAATATCTACATAGATATTCATAATATTACATTATTTGGCACCATATGTTATATAATTGTGCATATAAGTTTAACAGTCTTTTTATTAATTTACCTACCTTTTATTTTAATTTAATTTAATTTTATTTTATTTTTTTGGTCTTTTTGAGACAGGGTCTCCTTGTAGCCCCAGCTGGCCTGGAACTCACTCTGTAGACCAGGCTGGCCTTGAACTCACAAAGATCTGCCTGCCTCTGCCTCCCTTTAATTATTACTTTATTTTCTTGGATTATTAACCAATAATTGAATTTGAGTATACTACCCCCTGGGTGGCTTTGAGTCAGCTTCTGACATTCAAAATGAACTGGTCACCAAAGGGCCCATCTGATCAGCTCTCCCACAACATGATGGCCAGCCAGATGGACTGTTGGCCAGTAAGGCAGCTCCAGCAATTGACCTGATTTTAAGAGCAGCCAAGGCCATAGGTCTGACTTGGACGTTTTGAGCCAGTGGCTGCCTATTCACAAGCTAACTGCCAGTGCTTTGCACAACAGCAGGAGCCAGTGTTTTTTCTTGGATGACAAGATTGATAATTCTCATGGAAGACCATACTATTTAAGAGGTATTTCTCTGCATTTTCTCTGTTGTGATAACAGTGGTTAGACTGATGACAAAAGAAAGGAGATTTACATTCTTAATCTCTCATAGTTTACCTCTTCTCCTGTTACACTTAATACCAGCTAGCCTAGGCTTGGTTCCCAACTCTGAGCTGATCCTACATCATTCCCTTACCCACTGTTATCGGCATATTTGTACTTTCCAGATCTGCTGTCGGGGCTGTCCTCAAGGTGCCTGAACACTAGGAGCAAGCCCATTCTCCTCAGACTTCTGCTGGCCCCTCCTGGGCCAGTAGCTCTTTTCTACCCTTAAAGGACAGTTAAATTCTTACAGTTTCCTTGTTTTTGACTGGGGGAGGTAAGTACGAAAGGTAATTAAGCAATATCCAATACAACTAAATGTATGCTGCATTTAATCTAAGAGTTGCATTTCAAAGTTTTTGTCCTATACGTATAGTGCCCATGTATATGTAGGATATTCATCACAAGATAGTTTATAGTAAGAAGGTGTTTAAAAACAATCTAAATGTCTATCAGTGGTTGAATTTATCATGGCCTAGTCATATATGCAAAATCATGGAGCCAATATAAATAATGAGGACTGTTTATATTATTTATTGATGAAGGATGATCTCAAAATGCATTGTTAAATGCAAAAAAAGAAAATCCAAGGGGGTGGAGAGATGGTTCAGTGGTTAAGAGCATTGGCTGCTCTTGTAGAAGACCCAGGTTCGATCCCCAGCACCCACAAGGCAGCTAACAACAATCCATAACTCCAATTCCAGGAGGATTTGATGCCTTCTTCTAGTCTCTGCAGACTTTGCATGACACAGGTGTACTTACATTCATTCAGGTAAAACACTCGTACACATAAAAAAGTAAATTAATCAAAAACTTAAGAAAGCAACTTCAAACAAATAAACATATAACCCTAACACCTTCCCTCTAGACCTCTATTCCTTCCTTTCATAATAGTGTAGCTGTTCTGACAGGAATGAAGATTTTCTAAAGGGATACTTGTATTCTGACCTTGGCTAACAAGCCCTAAGGAAACTGGAATTTCCTCAGGAGTTTCATAATAGAAGTAGTAAAAGATGGGGTTCTGGTGCCAGCCAGAGGGAAATTTACCTTGTACAGAGTTCTGATGACTTGTCAGACCACCTTGCTGGAAGACTGGAGCTGAGACAATGCTGGTCAGTGGTGGGCGGGACACAGCTTGACCAGGAATGCTTAGCAATGCATACTTCTTGTCCTCTATTTAAGCCTAAACCTCATTTTGGGAATGTAAGATGAACTTGGGCAGTAACTGGACCTTCTTATTTTTTATTCTTTCTAATGTGGCTACACTGAATAAATCTCCTTTTTCTGTTTTTCAGCCATTACTTGTCCTGTTGGCTTGTTTAGGATGGGTGCCTGTCCCTAGCATATTAGGGCTGGTAGAGCCCAGGCTCTGAGAGTAGGCAGAGTGGAAATTTGTATTGGAATTGGTTATACATGAGGGAGCTCTTACACTGTTGAAATACATAAAATCCCAAATGTGTTGATGTTAAGGAAAGGTCAACACAGTGTATTTGAATGATGGCATTTCTTTGCACCATCCCATGTATGACATGGGAAATTCCTCACTCTCATGAAATAAAACGTTTTGGGATGCCATTGATTTAGGCTGAGCTTCTGTACTAGGCCTCAGCAGACCAATCCAAAATGGAGTCAGTCAATCAAGCTGAGGTTCCGTGTCACCAAACTGAAACCTAAGCGGTTTACTTATAAGATCTGACCAGAGAAATGAGAAGAAAGATGACAGCCAAAGCCTCTGTTAGTCCAACTTTCTGAGGCACTGAAATTCCCAGTTATCTTACGTAAGGCTGTAAGATCAGCAAATACCCTCTGCCTTAACCTTCAAAGGAAAGGAACCTGGAGTGACCTTGTGTTAACTGATCCACCTTCTCTGCTCCTGTTTTCTTAAAAAACTATTGGCTTTGCCCTGCAGAGCTCCTGTCTAATTTGTAGATGAATACTTTAAGGTTTATGAATCACCAATAAAAGCCAACTAGATATTTAAATACCAATCTGTTGAAATCTTGTTCTTTGACACTAGTGAATAGTGGGGAGGGCAGTGACGTGACTCTTCTCCATCCTTGGCACCTGGGATTCCTCTAAATCTGCTGCAGTGGGACCTAGGTTTCCCATGTACAGAGGCAGGACTACTCTTTAGGATAATGATTCTCATTCTTTCTCAAGCAAACATTTTTAGTCAGGAAAAAGCCTTGAAAAACTGCATCGAGGATGGAAGATGATGTTATGAGGATGTGGATTGGACGAGATGCCAAAGAAGTTGCCATTTAGCATTGCATCGTCCAGACAGTGAATAGGGTCTAAAAGGGGAAAGAGTAGAGAAGGGAGGCAGGAGAGGGACGGAGAACTCCAGGAGCACCGGAGCATTGTGGGGGACTGCAGCACCAAGAGAGAAGTGGCTGATGACAAGTTCTTGGGGTGTCTGACTGAGGCACTCATAAGACTAGAAATTTCTATCATTGTGTTTTAGTTGGTTTTCATTTCTATGAGACAAGCTTCAGTTACTACCTCAAGTGGTCAATAAATGTGCTTCTCCACCCTGCATCCATGTCATCAGGCTTTGGGGTAAGCCAGGAAAATCACTGGCTCCAAGGCTACCTCTGTGAGGTCATGCCACAGCAGAGGACTGTGGGAGAGGATGCAGTTGCACCAGAGAATGGTGGTGAAAGGGACCATGGGGACTCAGGCCTTGACAAGCGGGAGCTGGGGAAAGTGTGCTGCTAAGAAAGGGAGGGGAGGAGCCACACCGCAGTTTGATATGGATCTCAAAGGAGAAGATGATGCTCCTGGTGCATATCACAGTGTGAAATCTGCCAGGTGAAAAAGGAAAGAAAATTTCAGTCATGTGGAAGCTTATTGAGACCCACGAGGACTTAGAAATACCCAGGCAATTGACTACAATGTCAATCATACTAGAGAAACAGCCTGGGACCATGTCACTGCCTATGGCTAGATTTGTACTTCATCTGAGAGACAACTTCCTGACATTCTTCATCTTTGTCGTAGGGTTATTATACAACCATGGTAGAGAATAAGATCATGTTCACTGTGAATTGGTTCTTGCTGTTGCCTCGTGTTTCTTTCATAGGCTACAACAGTATGTAGTAACTTACACTAATCTTTATACAACTTTGTATCTGCCTACATGTTTTGCTGAATTAAGTACTAGGACTGCTGAATACAGTTTTTAAAAAAAAGACCGCAGTCCACAAGGAAGATGTTTTAAGTTCTTTTGCTTTCTCTATATTTCCCCAGAGTCTGTTATGAGGCCTTGATGTAACTTCAATCTGTAAATGCCAACCCTGCCCCCACTTCCAGCAATGCCATTCACCCAACAATCCCAAAGCGTTTTTAATAACGGACTCATTAATCCTCATAACACTCCTTCATCTGACACGTGTAACTCTCACCGCATGATATGTTGCTACTTACTCTGGATTTAATTTAACATTTCCCTCCGTTGTGGGTAGTCATTTACATTGACCTCATTTTGGTTGAGTTATCACTCAGATTTGAGCAAGTTTGAATGGCCTCATCCTAAAATGACATCTTCTGGCAGATAGAAGAAAACCATCTGAAGAAGCAATTATTATTTTTTAAGGAAAAATTTCAGCAACAAATGGCCCTATAAATAAACAACTGGGTTTTAATCATGGTTCACCCATGAAGGTGAGGAAGTTGTCATTTTATAAAAATGTGAAGTTTACATTTTATAAAAATATGAAGTTGAGTGAATTTCAGAAGTCATGGGCAGAAGCAAAGAAAGACTAACTGTGACTGGATTGACCAAGGCTTAGAAGAGCTTGACCTCATCTTCTCAAAGAAGCTTGCTTTTCCACATTTCCTCTTTCTCCATTATCCTTTTCGATATCTATCTTTTCTGAGCTCAGATGTCAAGATGGTTTCCTGGAGTTGTACAAGTCCCAGGCAGAACCAGTAAAGCCTTAACCAGGAAGTAGAACGAGAACAGATACCCAAGAAAAGCTGGCTAATGAAATGTGTTTTGGAGATGGGTTGAGATATCTTTTCATTCAGGAAAGCCAAGCCAGTAAGACAAGCCTGAGAAGCAAACTGTAAGAGCTAGAGATGGTGAGTGAACAGGACAATGCTTGTAGCTGGAGAGTATGTGGGGAGAAGTTGGGATAAAATTTCATGAGCCCTGTTCACTTTGGGACTGTCTCTACCCAAAAGGTAGGTATTCACTGTTCCATCACTAGTAAGTTTATGACACTGCAAACCAGACATCTCACAAGCTTATTCCTCTTCTGGCTTCAGCTATCAATTCTCTAAACAACTCTCAAGTGTTTTCTATCAGCCTCCACTTCCTGCTAGAACAATGCTTCTCAGATCTAACAACCCTTCTATAACAATTGGTGATCTTTTAAAATAATGAAATTCATTATATAAGTTATTTATAAACATGATTAAAATATCACAATGGCTTAATTATGTTATAAAAGAGAATTCCACCACATGTATTTCAGTTGCTGTGACCAGGCTAGAAGACAAAACCAAGTGTCAACATACCACAGGGCAGGTGCACATATGAACCCACAACACTCATGACAGCATGCACAAGAGCTGTACAAATCCAAGCCATACATAAACTCTGCATAGATGGGAGGTGGGAAGTCCCTGCACTGGCTGAAGATCTGTTGGCAGTTGAGAGTTTCTGGGGGAAGAGAGTGGGTTTTCCTTCCTGGTGCAATACCTGATAGGCTGACCAGACTCCAAAGGATAGACCCACATGCAAGAGCATTTGGAAAACACAGACTCAATAGACCTTTAAAAAGGAAGGAAAGGAAAATAATAAGGGACATGAAATTGGGGTGGTAGTAAGGTAAGGGGTTGAGGGGAAGTGTTGGCAGCCTACCACACAATGTGTGCTGTACCACGCCCTAAGGTGGCGCTGACTTTCTGAGTTGCTAGAACAACTACAAGCTGTTTCCCGCAGTTTGCCCAATGCAAAGGCAACGGCGGGAAACGGCTTGTAGTTGTTCTAGCAACTCAGAAAGTCAGCGCCACCTTAGGGCGTGGTACAGCACACATTGTGTGGTAGGCTGCCAACAGTTCCCCCTTTCTGTTTTAATAGAGCAAGGTCTCTGGGCCGCAGCTGACTGTTCACGGGCAACATGACCTGTCAGAGACTCTATTAAAATTGGCTGGGAGAATGCCTGTCTTAGGTTGCCTCTGCAGAGGTATTCCTTACCCGTCATGGGGTGGACAGACAGCTTTTGGTCTGTTCCCTGTCTTAGGTTGGTAATACTTGCAGCAGGTCTTACCCGTCATTGACTACTTCTCCAGCATACTAAGCCAAATGTTTGGGGAGGAGCCTGCTTCCAAAGCCGCAAGGGCCTGTGCAATGACTACTTTATCGCGCTGATGCTGGGCACGGAGCCTACACATAATCCAGAGCATAATTATAATCCCTCCACATAGAAATAGGCCAAACCCTGCCACCCCTGCCCATTGTTTGAAGTGTGAGACGGCAGCAGTAATCCAGGAGGCCAGTCCTTCAGCAAGGGAGGCATCCACTCTAGTCGAATTTACGGTGACAATCGCCATGCGGAGTTGATTCATCAAGCTGTCAAATTCTCCAGTCCAATTTCCTAAAAGATAACTGGACAATTGTTTAGACAAATTTGCTGCTTTTGTGAAATTATAATATTGGATGCTGGTTACACACAGGCCAGGGTATTTCCACTCGTAGCCAAGCTGGGCCAGCTGCCACAATACATCTATTTGTTCTTGGACTAGGTTTATCCTTTGGTTTACTACCATAAGTCCGCCCTTTAGCTGGGCATTAGCCTGGGTTTGTAAATCCAGGGCTTGTGCTACAGAGGAGGATAAATTGTTGAGTGATTGGGCTGTTTGTACATTTTGGAGGAGTTTGAGGTCAGGGAGAGAATGGAGGCATTACCATCTCCAAGTTCCTGGGAGATTCCAGGGGAAAAGGCAAAGGATAAGTTCTTATTTGCCCATGTGCTAGTTTGTGACTGGCATCCTGTCCACGGCCACAGGCCTTCCGGCCTGGCGCCCATGCAATGTGGAGAATACCTTGGTTGGGTAGGTGGTCTATTGCCAATATATTTGAATGGCCACCACCCATTAATCATGGACATACCAACATAATAGGAAGAGGGATTATCAGATAGGTCTGGGGTAATTGTCCAGACTGCAGTTTGTTTGCCTAGGATAATACATTCTGATTGACTAATGCTATATTTTGAGAGATTAAGGAATGCTGGAATGAAAAAACATAGACTGCCACTGAGCAGAAGGCTTCTATTCTCAGTAATACTAGCAATCTCTTTATCCATTGGCAGATAAGGTAACTCTAGGGAGGAATTAGTAGTGAAGAGGCGGGGGAATACTTTACTATTATGGTGAACTGGCATCGGTCTCGGGAATGCTGATAAGATTCCCCAGCGCGGTTCCCCTTCTGCCCCCATCATCTCCGTCAGGATCAGGAGTGACAGTAGCAGGGGCACCTCCATCCTTTTTCTCCAACACTTTTTGTGTCAGCCGTTCAGGTACCCAAATTGGATTCTCTTCTTCCTGTGGAAAAACACAAATAGCTCCCCTGGATCTTATTAAAATAGGATCCGGGCCTTTCCATTTTTCAGATATTACATCTTTCCATTTTACTAATTCTTTTTGTGTTGTTGGCCAGGAATTGTGACGCTCAGCTGCGGAGCGGCCTTGGTCGTCCAAATTTAAAAAATTTAGAGTAAATAGGGTTACTGAGATAATTGTTTTTGGTGCAAGGGGTACATTTTCCAATCCCCCTTTTTGTTTAGTAATGTAGGCTTTAAGGGTGTGATGTGCGCGTTCCACGATGCCTTGTCCTTGTGGGTGCTGGGGATCGAACTTCTTTTTTTTTGTGGTTCTCAGCCTCAGCCTTTAACGGCTGCGCTATCCCAACAGCCCCTCAGACACACATTCATCTTGCCCACATTTTTTTTTTTTTTTACTGGTTCCAATATGCTTGAATTATCAGCTGGCCTGGAGCTCACAAAGGATTGCCTGCCTCTGCCTCCCCAGTACTGGGATTAAAGGTGTGTGCCGCCACACCTGGTCCCAAGGGTCAACAAAACTGCCCCACCCAAAACAAAAGCTAGATAATTTCAAAGCAAGCAAGTTACTCTTGTTGAAAGCAAACACAAACCAAAATGGGATCTTTAAACAGTCAGCTCTGAGGCTGATTTCTACAAACAACTATCACCTGTTGTGAGAAACTCAGAGACAATAAATTTAGATGTTGCATCTTTGTTTTAGATGTTGAAAGAGTGTAACCAGTGTAGATTCATTATTCCAAAATTTTTGATAGATAATCCATAACTTTTGTTGAAATCGAACCATGTTTTGGCTGTTTAATATAAATTTGCATCTTAAGATGGAAGGGCCAGTTCCAGCTTAGAGGCAATGTTCTTATATTATCATGTCTATTAACATAATATACTTAGAACACAAAAGGTACACTCATCTATACACACATGTGCGCGCACACATACATACATACACACATACATAAGAAAGATTTGTTAGGTTGACCTGTAAGAGAAGAAAGCCATATCGTTTGATGTCCAATGAAAAACATGAAATTTTTATCAACACTTGCCTTTAATGAACTATACCTAAAGTTTACTATTCTTTCCCTATCCTGTCCCTTTGGTCAATTACTCCTAAGCTGTCCCTCTGCTAAGCCTAACTGACCCTGTATTATTTACAAATCTAAAGATTGAGGATTCTCAAAAGTAAACAGGCCAAAGTTGCTTGTAGTCTTGACATGATCCATCTTGTCTTGCTACTAAGGACTTTGGAAGAATAATAATTATTTATAATCACAACAACTATAACCATTATTAATTATTATTAATTATCAATAATACCATTAACCATTATTAGTCACAACAATTATTATGAATAATAATGTTTAAAAATAGCAGCCAACAATGAACAATTTACCATTAGACTGAATTTTTATCAATTATCAATAATTATATTTAATAACAATAACTACAACTATTAATAATAATTACTAATAATAATTAACAACAATCTATCATTAAACTGAATA
Organism: Rhizomys pruinosus; assembly: GCA_009823505.1. NCBI lineage: Eukaryota > Metazoa > Chordata > Mammalia > Rodentia > Spalacidae > Rhizomys > Rhizomys pruinosus. The sequence goes on from VZQC01004335.1 coordinate 317,783, forward strand.
ATATGCATATTATAGACCCAATTAAAAATTGTTAACACTAAGGGGTATAAAGCAAACATTTTTTATGAATCAAATTTATTTTTGTTTATAGTTAGTTAAATAGATTTAAACCTGTAGGACTATAATGAATTGAAAGCAGGAACTCACATTCACTCACACATACACACAGCTTGAATATGGGCCTAAAGAAGTGTAAAACAGTTTTATTTAAAGAATTTTTTATTTAAATTAAACCAAAATATCAATTTACGTTATTAAAGAGACCTTTACCAACATTTCTGAAGAAAAGACAATTTATCAGGACCAAGTTTGTTTTGTTAGAAATTTAAGGCCTGTATATTTTTTTTTTTTTAGACTTTAAGTTAAACATGCTGAGATGGATTTGAATTGCTTAACTGATACAGCTTGGTAGGGTGGAGGTCCACAGTCTGTCTCCAGAGGATTGGAATCAAAGCTGTACTTTTAAAACACAACATTGCCTCGGGCTGGGCTTTTGCCTTAGAATTACTGTAAGGCTAGCCCTTCCCCCACCAGCCATCCGCTGTTTACAGAGCAGGAGATGGGCACAGCCAGAGTATCTACAAACAGCTACATGACCACCACCAAGCCTAAAATTTACAAGCTCAATTTGCAGCATAACTAATTTAGGAGTGACCTCCCCTTTTCGCACCTCGGCGTAAGCCAGTGGTGGGGAGAGTTCATCAGAGAAGCGTTGTTTTGTCTCTGTGGCCTCCTGCCTCAAAGCCAAGTAGGGGGAAGGGATGGGGCCCATGGAGTCTGGACACTCAGGGGCGTCCCAGGGCCTGGACTATCTTTGTTAAATTGCCTGAAACTTCCCCTTTATTTGTTAACGCCTTCCACGCTCTTAGGGCTGCAGTTGATATTTGGCTAAAGACTGCAAGCGGGAAGCCGGTCTGATCAGCAGCATGTTCTCCCTGACCAGTAAGCATGTCAAATGTCCATCGGGCTGCCTCGCCTCCAGCTGTAGCATTAGAGCGGGCTTGCGCCTGACAGGCATCATGCCAAAGTGCCTTCCATTCTAGATATTGTCCCATGGTGAGGAGGGAAGCCTTAGCAACATATTGCCAGTCTGTGGGTGTCATTGCAATACTGGCAAGGCGTTCTACTTGAGCTTTTATTTTTATTAATGTTAGCTAGTTCTATATCTAAAGGCAAATAGGGTACATCTAAAGATGGATTAGTACTAAAGAGGCGGGGAAAGAGTTTAGCATCATGACGAACTGGCATTGGCCTTGGGAACACCGACAGTATCCCCCAGCTGTCCTGGGACTCCCAGAGATTTGCCTGCCTCTGCCTCTCAAGTGCTGGGATTAAAGGCAAGTGCCACCATGCCCGGCTACAATTATCCCCTTGTAAGGGCTGTAACAAACAGCCTTTTAAAGGCAAACATCAGCAACACTTTTTCCCTTCTCTATATAATACAGATTACATAAAGGCAGACAAATCCACATTTATGGAAAGCATTAAGCATTTGCTGCATGGAAGATTTTTTAGTTCTAATACTAGTAGTACAGAGCTTTCAGGTTTTTCTTTTTCATTTTTTTAGCTATAAATGATAATCTATATAGCAGCCCTTCGTGCAAAAACAATCTACAACTGTTTGTGCCCAAACACCCACAGTCCCCATATCATCGTGGGGGTGACAGTTTTTTTGTATTCAAACAAGTTTGATCAAATGAGTTGTCCAGACTACATACGCTTGTAGTTTCACCAAACTCGTTCACACCCAAAAGTTCCAATGTAGCCTACATTCGAGCCTTACACTACGCCCCTCTTCCGCAGATTGTTCCTGGGCGTAGAAAAGGGGCACGGGTGGATGAGAAGTAAAAACTGTCCTCTCTCCTCTGTGATGCTGTTGACTTGTTCGTTCTGGTCCAATTCTGGGCTGTTTACCTTTCATGGGCTGACAGTTTTGAATTGTCCAGGACTACCTTTTCGATCCTACGAATGAGCACAAGCAATGATAATAGGTATTTTTGAAGCAGCCAACTAATGTTATGGATAGGTACTTTGGGCATAGACACATATGTTTGGATGGTATGTTAATCCACTGTATCATTTTTTACCCCCTGATAAATAGACAGGGTCCTTACTGTGGCTTATTAACATTCCTAAACCTGGTGAGGATGTTAGGTTGTAGGCATCAGCCATGGTTTATCTCCTCCAAGGAGAGGCCAATAGCCAATTAGATTTGGGATGATAGGGCACAAGCCTGCCTCTGCTGCACAGTATTTCCCAGGCAGGTGAGGTAGTAGGCTGGTGCTGACGGTGGGTCTTGCTTGAACCGTCAGGGAGACCCGTATTTGCTTTAGTTGGTTTAGTGGCTTTGGTAACACCTCTGTGCATTCCAGATAGCCATCTGTACACTTGCATGTGTGGTCTCAATACATCCCTCCATGTTAACGTCATGGTGTTTTTCCTGGCAAAGGCAGGGTCCCCTTATGCCGTCTCTTCTCTCAACTGAGGTATCATTTGGAGTGCAAGGATCCTCTTAACCTTTTGTGGCTTGCCCGGCCTAACATCCCCCTGTAGACAATCCATTGCTGATGTCAGAGCCTACACTTATATATCTTGCCTAAGGTGCATACCAGGCTTTATTTTATATTTGTTCCCTGACAGAGTATATCCTTTTCACACAGTTCTCTATGTCATTAGTCAATTATAAAAGGCATTTTGTAGCGTTTGTATAAGAGATCCTCTATAATAGTTTGCTCTCCAATTTACGTTGGAGACGACATCATCATCATCATATTCTCCTTGTTCTATGGGGGGAGGCAAGAAAGTCACGTCTTTATCTAAAACCTTTGGTGGCCACTTGTAGAGGTAAGTTTCATTAGATCATAATAGTTGTTACATGTAGGATCAACAGAGGTTTCGAGTTTATGGGCAAATGAGGCTTCTTTCCTTCCTTTCAATT
>VZQC01004335.1:323307-350288 GCA_009823505.1 Rhizomys pruinosus
AAAGAAAAAGAGGATTGCTAGCAGTATATTAATAAGCGACCTTATACCCATTTAGATACCTACAAGCCCTGACATTAAATGAATTCAGATTCTAATGGAGAAATATAACCGCCATATCTGAGGGAGCGAAGGAATAGAGGAGAGAGAAAAAAAGCAGCCGCGTACAAAATAAAAGAACAGTTTTCGCCCCGCCCGTCGAAAGAAGAGGTTAAAACTGAAAGTAAACAAGTCAGGCTTATAGGAAGAGGAGAAAAAAAAGCCAAAAAAAAAAAAAAGTAAAAATGTGAAAAAATTTCCCCTTCCTGCCTTCAGCTTCCTCCGCCTTATGCACCTGGGTAAATGCTCTTGACCTTCTTCTGTCTCCCGGGGACGTGAACATGCATGGAGGCAAATGATTCCCAAATCTGCGTTTTGTAAGTAGTTTGGTGCTAATTGTTCAAAGTTAGTGTTATATACAATAAGTAAATGTTTTACATGCTAATTTTTTTACAAGTCCTTTAAATAAGATTTGCTGCTGAGAAGTTCATTATTGTACAAAAGTTACATTATAAAATGTTGGGGGTTCTACATCTGGTCGGCGGGGGTGTAGGGTCTTCTGAAATACGAAAAAAAGCAACTCTGTGTAAATGCTACCAAAGGAAAACAGACAACAGATAAAAACACATTTGATTTTATTTTTTTTATAAATATCATGTTCAACAGAGCTATTTCAATTAATTTGTCAGTAAGATTTAAAAACAGCTACTCATTATTCCAGGAGTTGAAAGACATAACACATATTCAATGAAACTGCAAGCTAAGTGTTAAAAATATGCTCTGTGAATGCAGGACAGTTATGGCAGAATACATGATCTGGGATGGGGTGGGGGTGGGGGGGAAGGGAAAGGGAAATATGCCTGATCTGAATTGGAAAATGATGTACGAAATGCTCAAACCATCAATAAAAATTAAATTAAAAAAATAAAAATAAAAAATAAAAAAAGACAAAAAGAACATAGAACAGCAAATAGACATGACCAGAAAAAAATTCCCATTCCATGTAATAGTAAAAACACAAGATGTTCAAAACAAAGAGGAAATACTGAAAGCTGCAAAAGAAAAACAACAAGTAACATATAAAGGAAAATTCATCAGAATTATAGCTGATTTTTCAATGCAAATGAGGAGAGCCAGAGGATCTAGGTCCAAAGTATTCCCAGTTCTAAATGACTATAGATGTCAACTCAGAATACTTTCTCCAGCAAAAATGCCTATTGTAGTTGAAGGAGAAAGGAAAATGTTTCATGACATAAATAGGCTGAACAAATTCTTTTCAAGAAAGCCAGCCCTTCAGAGAATACTTAAAGCAATAAAAAGAGTGGAAGGTAGGAATAGTTATACCCAAGCAGCTACAGGAAATGCTTGATGTGGAAATACAAATCTAGAATAAGAATCCACCAGAAACCAAATGATGGGAAGTGATATAAATCTATCAATAATAATTTTAAATATCAATGGACTGAATTTCCAACTAAGAGGCATAAACTAGTAGAATGGATTAAGAAACCAAACCCATCTTTTTGTTATCTACAAGAAACCCATGTCCCCTTCTAAGACAAGCACTATCTTAAGGTGAAAAGGTGAAAAATATATTTTAAGCAAAGTGCACTAAGAAACAAAAGGAGTCACTATTCTTTGAAGAAAGAGATTGAGGAAGACACAAGATGGAAGGATCTCCCATGCACATGGATCCAAAGAATTAATAGAGTAGAAATGACCATCCTTCCCAAATTAATATACAGATTCAATGCAATCCCAATAAAAATACCCATGACTTTTTTTCACAGAATTAGAAAAAAATTACACTAAAATTAATATAGAAAAACAAAAGACCCCAGATAGCCAAAGCAACTCTGTGCAAAAAGAGTAACACAATTGGAATTACTATACCAGATTTAAATCTCTACTACAGAGCTATAGTTATAAAAAATTCATGGTACTGGCATAAAAATAGACCCATAGATCAATGGAATAAAATCGAAGACCAAAGCTTGAGCACATACAATTTCACCCACCTGATATTTGACAAAGGAGCCAAAGTCACACAATGGGGGAAAGGCAGCAAATGGTGCTGCCAAAACTGCATCATCTTCTGTAGAAAAATGAAATTAAACCCTTACCTTTCACTTCAGACAAAAGTCAATTCTAAATGGATTAAAGGCCTCATTTGTTAAACCTTAAACTCTGAAAATATTAGAACAAATTATTGGCAGTAACCTACAAGATATAGGTGCAGGAAAAAACTTTCTAAACCAGACAGACAGTGCTGCTCAGGATATAAGGGAAACAATTGATAAGTGGGTCCTCCTTAAAATAAAAAAGCTTCAGTACAGCAAAAGAAACAAAGAAATGAAGAGAAAACCCACAAAATGGGAGGAGATCTTCACCAGTGACACATCTGACAGATTTAACATCCCCTGTATATAAATTACTCAAAAATAGTGGCCAAGAAAATAAATGACCCAATTAAAAGATAGGCTAAAGATCTGAACAGACTTTTCAAGAGAAGAAGGTAAATAGCTCAAAAACACCTTAAAATGTTCAGCATAATTGGTAATTAAGGAAATGGAAATCAAAACCCCTTTAACATTTCATCTTACACAGGTAAGATTGGCTATGATCAGACAATAAATGACACCAAATGTTGGAGAGGGTATAGAGAAAAGGGAACACTTATTTACTTATTGTGGGATTGCCTACTCATGAAACCTCTATGGAAAGCAGAGTGGAGAACTCTTAAAAAACTAAAAATAAACCTACCATTTGACCCAATTATACCAATCCTAGGTATATACCCAAAGAATGTATCCTATAGCAGAGATATGTACACAGCCATATTTATTGCTGCTATTTTCAAAATAGCGAAGAGCTGGAAGCAGCCCAAGTATCCTTCAACTGATGAGTGGATAATGAAGATGTGGTACATTTATACAATGGAGCTGTATGCAGCAGTGAAGAAGGACACCATGAAATTTGTAGGCAAATGGATGGAACTGAAACCCGTTATGCTAAGTGAGGTAACACCATCTCAGAAAAACAAATGATGTTTTTAATCCCTCATTGTGGTTCCTAACACAAAATACTTAGATGTAAGTCAAAGTGAGTAACTGGTCAGTAAAGATAGCATCACATTGACCAGTATCACTATAGATATAGCTTGAAGTATATGTTTCTATTTTTCTCAGTTCTAAGATTTATAAGAAATAATAAATCTTTTTCTTAATTATATTAAAATATACATCAATGCTCTATGCAATTTACAAATGTAAAGGCATATTTTACCTGTATAGAAGCTTACAGTTAAACTGTGAACCTTTAAATATGTTTTGCAATTAACCTATAGTTTGATTTCAGACTTTGTAAATTTGCTATGTTAGGAGTGTAAAAGATAAAATAAAAGAAAAGCTAAGAGTAGAACCCTGAACATCAAAGGCAGGGATAGATGCTCCCAAAGCAGAGTTGAAGTGTTGCTTAGAGTACTCAAGTGAAAGAAGGCTGTGACATGCTTCAAGTAGAAAACACATTGTTTTATAAGCTTGGTTCAAAGCATAAAGTACAGGCTCTTGGCAATGAATTTGATGGTAGTGAAGTAACCATGTACTGAATAAGGATATAAAGCAAAGTTACATGGGGATGGCTTTATACAGTGGAAGCAGGAATTGAAAAATTATTAATAGAAGCTGCAGAGTTTTAGTTACCAGAATGAGTAAACCCCAAGAATCTACTGTACAGCATGGTAGCCACAATGAACAATTTTGTAGTATATGCTTGAATCATTGAGGGATGATTTTAAATGTTTTCTCAAAAAAAAAAAAAACAAAAAACAGAAAATGGTAAGTTATATAGTGAATTAATTATTGATTGATTGATGAAGATTTTGTGACCGGGAACCTCAGAACTTACCTCTCTAATACATTGAGGAATAAGTGTTCCGATATTTGACAGTATAACATTTAGGAAAACTTTGGAAGTCATTATTAGCATAAATGATAACTATGTATAAATGGTTTCAATGTTATTGTTTGAAATAAATTCATATTCAACAAAATTTTTTGAATCATTGGGGATATAGCTAGGCTACTTGCCTAGTGTGTACAAAACCCTGGACTGAATCTCTAGGACCATGAAAATAAATATGACATGAATCATAAAAATAAAATAAGAAAAAATATAGTTCAAAAAAGAAAGGAATTTTTACCTTAGCATGCTTTCACTATACAGTTGTACTTAGCTAACTATGATATTGATGTGTTTCCTAACATTATCTGTGATGAGAATTTTGTCATAGCACCAGTAACTTTAAGTATGTTAGAACTGAAAAGTGACCTTAACATTGTTAACTTTGCTGAAATTCGTTTATCCTTTCTGTAAACGCAAATCTAATTCAATCATATCATTCTTCCTGTGGATTACAAAAGGTTTGAATAAAGAAGTATCCTATATGTATTTAAAATAATTTATCTATTTTTATCAACAAAAACTCCTAAGCAATATAATTTCTTGGCCATTCCTGATCATATATCACATTATTCTCTTTTGGTCACCTGCTTATCCAATTTTTCCCTCAGGTCTCTTCTGTTCCTAGATCTTGTCAGTTCTAGACCTGGAGTGATTCTGTCCTTGGAAACAATGCCAGATATGAGGCTATAGGACTTGTTTAGCCCACAGGGAAGGGCATTTGATCTTATCATATCCTGAAATGTATCTATTTTTAATTTACAAATGATTAGAAATAGATGAGCTTCTACTTCAGGGATTTGGTGTTGCTTCTACTTAGGATCGAGACCTAATGCTAGATTCCTCAACTGCTTTTCCTTCAATTGAACATTCCACTTTAACTGAAGTAACTCTCACACATTAACAGAATATTTATATAAATCTTTTAGCAAATGCAATGAAGCACTAGTTTACCTTTTAACTATTAGTAATTTCCTTCAGTGTTTTAAAAACCTACTTCCTAAAATATAAGGCAGTGGGGAGTGTCGCATACCTTAGGATTTAAAAGAAATTCAAATTCATTATTAATATAGTTGTTTGTTACCCAATCTTGTGCCATTATCTCAAATTCATTTCGAAATATTTTTCATTCATTTTTTTCTTTTCAGGTGTTCTATTATTATGATTTTTAAATAATATGTTAATATACATTTAATAATGAAAATGCTAATGTTTTTATAGTGCTATTTCTGTTATGTTGATAACAGGGAAGCTTGTTGTCACCACAAAGGGCTTGCATTTTCTCTTGAATGTTCCTAATTATCGTAGGGGGTTGATTTCTCAGGAAAATTCTATTACTGATTTATTAATGGCTCAACTTCTACACTCCCTTCAGAGTCAATCTTATGATTATTCTTATTTTATCTTTCAATCACAAAACATCTGTTGTTGTTTGTCTGTGACAGGGTCTTCCTCTCCAGCTGGCCTGGACTCACTATGGAAACCAGGTTAGCCTTGATCTCACAGTGATCCACCTGCCTCTGCGTCCTGAGTGCTGAGATTAAAGGCATGCCCCACTGCCCTGGCTCAACCATAATTTTACAAAAGCTAAGGGGCTCATTTGCACAGTCTCTACATTTTTGCTCAGTCATTCTCAGTCTTATGTAGAACTCTATCGTATGCAAATGTTGCTGAGACTAATGTCTATTTCTTCCAAAGTAGAAAAAGCCACTTTTGTAATCAACATAATAGTAGGTATTTTGGAGTCAGTCACCAGGTGACCAGTGGCAATACTGTGCACTTTCTGCAAACTCTGTGTTCTGCAACATCACACTGGTCCCTTGGTAATAGCCATTTAAGAATTATTTATAATAAAATAATGAAAAAAACTTATAAACTAGGTCTTTAAGTTTTGAAAGAAAAACATTAAATATTTGCCAGGACATTAACAGTTAAAAACAAAAGGAAAGTATGTGAAATAAATACATGCAATGCAGATGACAAATCTCCCAGTTCTCACTACATAGGGATTATCTCTAACATAGTAGAAAAATGTAGCCTTTCATGTGCTACAGTGAAAACTTTGTGTTAAAGGAAAAGCCAGAGACATTTCTAATGAAATATTTCAGAAAGAGGGGCAACTACAGTGGCCAGAATCATTTTATGGTTACTCAAGTTTCTTTTAGGGACCAGAACTTGTAGATTGAATATTAAAGAGTATTTATTTATTTATTCATTTATTTATTTTTGGTGTTTTTGAGACAGGGTCTCCCTGTAGCCCCAGCTGTCCTGGAACTCGCTCTGTAGACCAGGCTGGCCTTGAACTCACAAAGATCCACCTGCCTCTGCCTCCCAAGTGCTAGGATTAAAGGCGTGCGCCATTTATTACACCGGCTTCTGCTATGTGTTCTGGGTAGACCAACAATGGCTGCCCCACCCAGGAGAGGCCTGGAACCCAGTAGTTGCTCATTTCACTAGGCTGGATGTCCCAGGAAACTTAATCTAGTGCTGAAGGTCTAGAAAATCGCTGGAGAATTGCTCATCTTCGGTCTACATGAGAAGCTCAAAGAAGTTTGTTCCAATACTGGCAAAGAAATTCCACAGCAGCAGAATAGATAAACTTGCCATCTAGATAATGGAAAAGCTGGGGGCTGGAGAGTTGGTTCAGCAGTTAAGAGTAGTGGCTACTCTTGCAGAGGACCTGGGATCAGTTCCCAGCACCCACATGGAAGGTAACTACTGTCTGTAATTCCAGTTCCATGGGATCCGATGCCTTATTCTCACCTCTAAGGACAGTATATACCATGACATGTGTGCATTTACACACATGTAGGCCAAACAGTCATATGCATAAATAAAAATAATAAATAAACTATTTTACAATGAACTCTCAAAACTTGTGGAAAAGGAATTAGCTTGAGAGTAAAAAAAATCATTGCAACTGAGAAGAAACAGTTTAAAATTTTTTAGAGAATAGTGATGGAGAGAGAGTAAAATGGAGATCAGTCATAGAGTTTCTGAAAGTTACTCTTCACAATCTGCTGATGGAAAAATAACTTGCTCCAGGGTCTATCCTGCATACAAAGGTTGGTTTAACCAATATAGCCTGTAAAGAATCATGGTATTCAATGGAAAGCATACAAACTGTTTGAAACTGTGTTGAAAGTACTGTGGGTAGATATGTATGTTAAAGAGAAACAGATACTGGACTTCATCCCAACAAGGCTTGATTCTTTTGTGAACAGGGTCAGTAGCTTTGTTTAAGGGGATGCTATTCAATGCTCCTAAATAGCAGGACTTCCTTCAAATTGGAGCTTCTTAAATTGTTTCCACTTCTCTCACTTCCTGGGGAGAACTTTCTAGAGAACCCTAGGCATATAGGAACTAAAGGAATTTATTTGCTGATGATAAATGATCAGTAAATTTATTTAATGCAATTATTTGGTACAGATATAATTTTACTTTTTATTATTGTAAAATAATGAGATGGATGTGCTTATGTCTAAATAAAGAATTAAACCTTGTCTCAATTCTAAAAGATGTTGATCATGCCCCTAAGCAAGAAAGGTTTGTAACAACTAATGACCCACCTGTGACCCAAGCACATGATAAGGGACAAAACAATAGTGAGTGATGTATACAGGGGACTTGAGGCAGAGGTTTAGAATTAGCTGAGAGAGATGACAGCATTTTGTCTACATAAAGAATAGACTGTAAACAATAAATTGAATCTCCATTACCACCTGACAAGATTTCCTGGTCTGTTATTTTCCATGGGTATGTAAATCAATCCCATCAAGCTTGTGTTTCAGTGTTGAGCTCTACTAGGAATTGCTTGGAATAAGGTCTTTCTGTTGGACTAACAAGCTAGGAAGAGAGTATCTGGTTGTGGGCTGAGTTTTGGCAGGACAGACGCTTGCAGGAGGCAAGCAGTCAGTCTGAGAAGTCTGTCTCAGAGTGTGGTGAGTCTCCAGTAGATGGAATTAATAAGGCCATAACAGGATGCCAGCTGACTCCCCATGGCCAAAGGTCTGTGTTGGAGGAAGTGTTTGCAGCCAGCTGGCAAGCTGCATTTTCTGCACCAGCTCCCAAGAGAAGCCTCTGGCAGCTCCTTCCCCTTTTCCCTTTAATCCAACAGGTGCAGTTTGCATTGAGTGCTCTCCAGCACTCGGTACACATTTCGAACTACTGCTTCTACACACGCAGAAAATTATATATACAGTACAAATCACTGCAGTTTATAGCACATAATTGTCTTGTATCTGAACTCACGTATTCAAGCAGCATTCACTGGAATTATATGGTCTGATGGCATGTGCAGTGTGTTCAAAACTAAAATGTGTTGTGTATTCAGAACTAAAGCTGCAGTGAAGTCCTGAGAGTAAATACAGGCAATCACTGCCAAGCATCTAAGATTTATTATGCATTTAATTTTAGATTAATTTTCAGGTGTTGAACATCCAGAACTCATTGACTTCCTCAAGGAACAAATTATTCTGCGCAATATAGAAATAAAACTTTTGGGGGGCTGGAGAGATGACTGAGCAGTTAAGAGCAATGAGTGCTCTTGCAGAGGACCCAGATTTGATTCCCAGCACCAACATGGTGGCTAACAACCATTCTTAATGCCAGTTCCAGTGTATCTGATGCCATTCTTTGACATTGCACAACACAGGTGCACATACGTACATCCAGGCAATACACTCCTACAATAATTAATAATAATAATAATATATTATTATTATTATTATAAGAAAATGAATGAACATTTTTCCTGTCAGGGACCCAGGTTTCCAAAAGAATTAAGACAAATCCAGTTAAGGCAGGTGAATAAATATGAAACATCTTTTTCTGGCTGGGACCTACATTGTCTAAATTTGTACTTGATCCAAATCCAGGACAGCAAACAGAAAATGTGATGCTAGTATCAGCTTTCCTTCTTTGGGACATTTCTCAAAGTAGAACTGCCTAGGAAAATGTAGAAATATTTTAAAATTTCAGTAATATATGGTTGATTTGTTAGGAAAGTTGGAGTTAAAATTAAAGGGGACATTCATCATCTGCATTCTGTCATCCTTAGACTAGGGTATCTTGTGACTTAGCATAAGGCATGAAAATTTAGTCATGGTCCGAGCTGATAATTTCTTTGGAAGTGTGACATATGAAATACATTCGCCTTAATTCTTTTTTTTTACACCTTAATTCTTTTTAAGGTGATCTAGCAAGGCAATCACGTATTCCTTCTCAAATTATTTTTAGGAATGTTTCTGAACATTCAACATTTTAAAAAAACTAGTTTGAGCACTTTATGGAGGCATAAACAAACAAATAAACAAACAAAAACAACCAAATGCAGTCATCTCTGTGTAACTGTGTTCCTTGGTTCCAGGATTTCCCATACCAGAGCCCATCATTTATATAATATTGCTCCCATTTGGATGTAAGCTATGAACATCCTCCCACATACTCTGTAGATTACTGGTAATATCTAACAGACTCTAAATACTGTGAAACAAACAGTTATGTGCTATTGCTTAGGAAATAATCAGAAGAATAATGTCTGTCATTTCAAACAAATACAAATTGTCATCAAAATACTTTAGTTTGATTATGTAGGCATGGAATTCAGAGAAAATTAAAACAACTGCAATATATTTAATAATGTTTTTCAAATATATGCATATATTTCCTCTAAATTATAAAAAGTGTCATGTGATACTATTATATTATTAAATGTAAAATATTTACAAGTGCATGAACGTCCTTACAATGTATAGTCAAAGATAATGTTTTTTAGTAACTATGAAGTAAACGAATGATGTGCTTTTAGCTGTGCATGGTGCTGAACTCCTTTAAACCTAGCTCTCTGGAGGCAGAGGGAGGTGGATCATTTTGATACTGAAACCAATTTGGGATGACCTACACAGCAAGTCTCACACCAGCTGGGACTACAGGAGACCATGTCTCAAAACAAAGCAAAAGAAAGCAACTCTCCACAAGATGTGTCTTTAAAATTAGTATGTGCTTAATTGAATGTCCAACCAAAAGCTAAAATTATTTGATTGCCCACACCTACTAGACATCATTAAAGTTTATGAATATAAAATATGGTCCAAACCCCTGTCTATCACATCACTGAGTCCTACATTTGAGTTTCAGCCTTGCCAGCCCTGCCGAAACATAAAGGAAGAATCCCTTCCATCCACGAGCAAATCAGCACTAGCAAGATCTTTATCCAGCAAACTGGAGGACAGCACCTGTTGGCTAAGCTTTACAAGCTGCAAACTAGAGAAGAAAGTACTCCTTTCTTCTCATTAAATGAATTAGCCAACAACATTGATGGATGCATATATTTCTGTTACCACCACAATTATTTGGATTTAAAATTCAATAAAGCAAAAATATGGGTAAGTTTTAATATTTTAAATAAATACCTTGAGAAGCAGAACTCATCAAGGAACCCAAGAGAATATACTAGGTATTGATTTGCAACCAATTATAAAATCTGATTCTCATTTCCCAGCACTTGGGAGGCAGAGGCAGGCAGATCTCTGTGAGTTCAAGGCCAGTCTGGTCTACATAGTGAATTCCAGGACAGCTGGGGCTACAGGGAGACCCTGTCTTAAAAAGATATATATAGTACCAGCTTATCAGCTGGCCATGGAGGTGGATGCCTTTAATCCAGGCATATGGGAGGCAAAGGTAGGTTGATCTCTGTGAGACTGAGGCCAGCCTGATCTACATAGAGATTTCCAGGCCAGCTGGGCCTATAGTAAGACATGTTCTCAAAACAACAATAATAAAATATAAATTAATATAATATAAATCAGTAGTAATTAGTAATATGTAAACAATGGTTTCTTCTATTACAAACTTGTCAGTTCTTTTTTAATAAATAAATGACCTTAAGAAAGTGATATTATGAGAGGCTCAACTTACTAGTTGAACCTCAAAGGGTTTGGACACCTCTGTGCACCTCTGTTCACCTGCTTTGACTTGTAAAGATGCGGGCAACTCCAAGCACCTCTGTGAGACTCCTTGATGACTGCAGCTGAGCTAGAGACTGTGCACAGCAGGTCAAACCACTCCTCTCCCCCACTCCCCTGGAAGAGTGACCATCATTGTGGGAATAGTTATAGAGACTGTGGTCACAAGGCAAAAGAAGAGACAGCAAACCTGCCCCTCCTCAGTTAACCTAGAGAAACATCCCTTCAACTCAAAGAAGAAACACTCCAATTTTGCATCAGATTACAATCAACAAATCAAATCCACATGTCAAGAGCACAAACAAAAATAAACACCATGGGAAAAGCAAACAATAAATCCCCATAAAATTCTATCAGTCCTATAGAAGACTCCAACAACAAGTACTCCCTGGAGGTAACCCAGGATGCCGATTCTAAAAGAACAATCAGAGATTTACTCAAAGAAATCAAGGAATGTAAAGAACAAATCAAAAAACATAATGGAGAGAATGACAAACTCCAGAAGGAACTAGAGGGAGAGAAGGACAAACCCTGGAAGGAAGTGGAAACATTGAAAAGATCCCAGGCTGAAATGAAATAGGAAACCAGGCAGAGAATCAAGGATCTAGAAGGAAAGACAAGCTCCAGAGGATATGGAAATACTAAAGTAATCACAGGAAGAAATGAAAAAGGAAATTAAACACACATCCAATCAGCAGAAAAGGATGGGAGAAAGACTCAGAAACAGGTTAGATGAAGCAGAAAACAGAATCTCAAATATGGAAGATAAGATAGAAGAACAAGAATGCTCGAGTAAAGATTATGAAAAATTAAAAAAAAAAAAAACCACAAGAGTGCAACAATCAGAAAATGTGGGACACTATGAAAATACCAAACCTCTGTCTCATACGGACAGAGGAAGGAGACGAATCCCAGGAAAATGGTATTGATCAGATCTTCAACAGAATAATGGAAGAAAATTTCCCCAAACTGAAGAACGACAAACCCATACAAATACAAGAAGCACATAGAACACCAAATAGACAAGATCAGAAAAGAAATTTCCCATGCTGTATCACAGCTAAAATATTAGATGCCCCAAAGAAAGAAAATACTGAAAACCACGAGAGAAAAACAACAAGTTTCATATAAAGGGAAACCTATCAGGATTACAGCTGACTTTTTGATGCAAACCATGAAAGCCAGAAGAACATGGGCCAAAGTATTCCCAGTGCTAAATGACTATGGATGCCAACTCAGATTATCATACACAGCAAAAATGTCAATTATAGTTGAAGGAGAAAGAAAAACCTTTCATGATATAAACGAGATGAAAAGTTCGTGTCCAGGAAACCAATCCTTCAGAAAATACTTCAAGCAATTCAAAGGTCAGAGGAAAGGAGCAACTATCCCCAACCAGCTAGAGAGAATAATTGATAACAGTATAACTGTGAAAATACTAACTTAAACCAAGAGTGCAAACAGAATATAAGGTGAAAAGAAGCAACACACATCTGTCAATAATAACCTTAAATATTAATGGTCTAACCTCCCCAATCAAAAGACATAGGTTGGGAGAATTTATTTGCTGTCTACAAGAAACCCATCTCATCCTCAAGAATAGGCATCAACTTAAGTTGAAAGGATGGAAAAAAAAAAATTCCAACCAAATGGTATTGAAAAGAAAGCAGGAGTTGCTATTCTAATATCACACAAAGTGAACTTCAAGGTAAATCTAATCAGAGGAGAAAAAGAGGGCCATTCTATCCATATCAAAGGAGCAATTAACCATGAACATTTCACAATCGTGAATATATACACACCAAATGCTAGTGCAGCAAACTTTATAAGCATGATTCTGCAGGACCTTAAGACACAGATTAATCCCAGCACACTAACATTAGGGGACTTCAATACTCCACTGAGCTCTTCGGACACGTCAATTGGACAAAGAATAAACAAAGAGATATCTGAACTGTACCACACAATAAACTAAATGGACATCACAGACATCTACCGAGAATATTCTACCCAAACACAAGAGAATCCACTTTCTACTCATCACTCCATGGAAAATTCTCCAAAATTGACCATATACCAGGACACAGAAAAAAAACTCAACAAATATAAAAGGTTTGAAATGATCCTATGCCTTCTATCCAGACCACAGTACAATAAAACACAATTTCGACACCAGAATAAGCCCTACTGTCTACAGGAAGACATGGAGCCTAAACAACACACTCCTAAATAACGAATGGGTCAAGGAAGAAATAAGGAAAGAAATAAAAGTATTCCTGGAAGTAAATAAAGAAAACAATACAACACAACAAAATCTATGGGATACTTTAAAAGCAGTCCTAAGAGGGAAATTAATAGCATTAAGTGCCTACATTAAAAACAAAAAACAAAAAACAGAAAAAGCACAAATAAATGATCAAACACACTGCAGCTGAAAGCACTTGAGAGGCATCAACAATTGAATCCTAAACCCAAAAGACAAGAGGAAATAACAAAAATTAGAGCAGAGATCAATGAAATAGAATCAAAAAGAAAAATATAAAAAGAGTCAATGAATCCAAAAGCTGGTTCTTTGAGAGTATAAGCAAGATAGATCTCTAGCCCAGTTAACCAAAAAAAAAAAAAGAAAGACCTGCTCCAAATTGAAAGAATTCAAGATGAAAAGGTAAATATCAGGACAGACATTGGTGAAAATATTCAGACAATAATTCGAGAATATTTTAAAAACCTATACTCCACTAAATTTGAAAACCTCAGAGAAATGGATGAATATTTGAAATCCTGGAATTTAACAAAGCTTATTCAAAAAAGATGTTGACAGCTTAAGCAGACTCATATGTTAATATGAGGAAATCGAAATAGTAATTCAAAGCCTCCCAACTAAAAAGTGTCCAGGCCCAGATTGATTTACAGCAGCATTCTATAAAACCTTTAAAAGAGGAAATACAACCACTATTACTCACATTGTTCAAAAGAATAGAAAGAGAGGGAAATCTCCCAAATACTTTCTTTGAAGCCAGTATCACTTTAATACCCAAACCAAGCAAAGATACAATCAAAAAAGAAAACTATAGGACAATTTCATTAATGAATATAGATGCAAAAATTCCCAACAAAATACTTGCAAATCGCATACAGACGCCCATCAAAAAGATTCACCATGACCAAGTTAGATTTATACCAGAGATGTAGGGATGGTTCAACATACACAAAATAATAAATATCATAAAACACATAAATGGGCTGAAAGAAAAAAATCCACATGGTTATATCAATCAACACAGAAAAAAACCTTTGACAGAATCCAGCATGACTTCATGTTTAAAGTCCTAGAGGGAACTGGACTGGAGGGAACATTCCTCAACTTAATCAAAGCGATATACAGGAAACCCACAGCCAATATCATCCTAAATGGGGATAAATTAGATGCATTCCCCTTAAAAATCAGGGAATCCTATTTCCATTCTTCTTCAATATAATGCTTGAAATCCACTTGGTACAGCAATAAGACAAGAAAAAGGCATTAAAGGAGTACTAATTGGAAAAGAGGAAGTCAGCCAGGCATGGTGGCACATGCCTTTAATCCTAGCAATTAGGAGGCGGAGGTGGGAAGATCTCTGTGAGTTCCAGGACAGCCTGGTCTACAGAGTTAGTTCAAGCACAGTCAGAGCTACAGAGAGACCTTGTCCCAAAAAGATATCAAAGACCTCTACAACAAAAATTTTAAACCCCTGAAGAAGAAGGTTGAAAATGACATCAAAAGATGGAAAGACCTCCCATGCTCATGGATTGGGAAAATTAATATAGTAAAAATGTCCATTCTACCCAAATTGATACACAGATTCAATGCAATCCCAATCAAAACTCTCATGAGCTTCTTCAAATGATGTGTGGTGTCCCTCATTTGTGGATGCTAGCACAAAATCCCTAGTTGCAAGTCAAACTGACCATCATCTTTCTTATATTTCTTTTATATATGAAAGTAGCAGTATGGTTGAAAGGTGAATCTCTTAATGGGCTTGAGAATTAACCTACAACCTATGTCCAGATTTTGTAATATTGGTATATTGGTGCAGTATATGTATGCATATTTTGAAGTAATATACAATTAAAGGTGAAAATGTGGCAAAAAAGACAGAAAAATGCAAGACATGTATCACAGAATTCAGGAACAGGGCTGGAGTGGGGGCACGGAAAGGCGAATGTGTCTAAATTGAACTGAGTAATGATGCATGAAATATGCAAAACGTCAATAAAAAATAAATAAAAAAGAAAATGGTATTATGTATAATTATTCCTGCTTTCCAATCATCACATAGCCCTATAGAATAGTTAAAGGGGCTTCTTCCTCAAGGGACCCCAAGAAAGACAAAGCATGGCTGATGGGGTGAAGTGGGATGCTGTTCCTAGCTCAGAGTCTGAGAGAAGCAAACTCCAAGTTAGGAAGTACTGCATTACTTGTCAGCCTTGCCTTAATGCTGGGAAAACACTTAAGTGTTTATTCTCAGAAGTTAACTTTGACATTTTTCTATCTAGAATTTTTTTTAATTCCCATGCGTAAATTAGTATAATATGAAAATACAATCTGACTTAGGAACACACACAAAAAAAATGTTAGCCTTGTGTTTTTAGGTAGACTGTATGTGGTTTAAAATATATAAACAGAAGTCAGGTTTAACCTTTTCTCAAAGAAGCATGCCCAATATACAAATGAGAGGGTGTTTTCAAGAATGTAATTAGATTGTAAACCACCTTCTCTTTACTGAATCTTTCTTGACAGCCCATATGAAAAAAAATCCAGCTCTGATATGGTATATTCAGTAGTACCTGCAAATATTCATCAACATACCTTTGTCTTCCTCATCACAGAAATGGATACCTCAATTGTATTGGGCCTAATTAGTAATATACTTTAATTAATGGTATGTAAATAGAATTAATACACCCTCAATGTTGAATAGCTTCAGTTGAGAAGCTATCACACCTGGGAAGAGGGAACCTCACTTGAGGAATTTCCTCTTTCGGATTGACCTGTGGGGATGCTGTGAGGGGTTTTCTTGACTGTCCAGTGATATGGAAGGGGCCAGTCCATTGTGAGTGGTGTCACTCACTCCTGGGCAGGTGCTCCTGGGTTGTATAAGAAAGCAGGCTGGACACAGGCCAGAGGAACAAGACAGTAGGCAGCATTTCTCCATGCTTTAAATCCTCCCTCCTGGTTCCTGTCCTGAATTCTTACCCTGACTTCCCTCATGGGTGGACTGTGAGGTATAAGGTGACATAAACCCTTTCCTCTCCAAGTTGTTTTTTGCTAGGGTTTTATAATGACAATAGAAAGCTAACTAGGACACCCTCTATGTGACAAGAGGCTTTAATAGTAAATGCTGATTTTGACCCAGGTTCTCACTAATTCCTCCTAGAAAAAGAACATGTCCAAAGCAGCATCCTCACTTTTATCACTGCTTATTAAAGAGGGTAATTTGTTGGTTTTAAGCCAGTTAACCATAGGTACAGTAGTCTCAGATCACCTACCACCAGGAACATAAACTGATCAAGAAAAAAATTGTTCCCGTTGTTTCCAATATAAAACACTGATAGTTTGGGTTATTTATTTAGCATCAAAGCTGACAGATAAACACACACTTTAACACTGGTGAAAAATATATAATAGATATCTCTGTTGAGAGTCCAATTAATGTAATAGAAAAAGAACAAAAATATGCACTGTCTACTGTTGTTCTGTGATTTAAAATGCTTTAATCCACTAATCTTAATTACTTTCATATTTCATGAATAATGCCTTTCCAATTTTAGGAAAGGATGAGAGCTTAGTTATGAGAGAATATGAATGCTTTTCTTTTATTGAACAATTTTCCATTAATATTGTGTTTCAGTCATGCAATGAGAAGTGGACTGCAGAAGTAGAGCATTCATGTTTCTACATTACAAACCTAATAAAGAGGAGCTGGAGATGTTGCCCAGTCATAAAGCACTTGCCTAGCATGAACAAAAACCTGTATTCAATAATGCGCACTACCTTTAAATAATAATAAAATTGTAAGTGTTATGAAAAAATTGGCTTTAGTTCCAATATCAGAGTTCCATTTCTTCCAGCTCATTTGAAAATCAATGTTAAATAAATGTTCCTCAGGAAATTCATGAGCTTGTGCTGATTCACAATATCAACTGCCTAGTTCATTAATTAATTTTATTCAAGTCACTTCTAGGCTACTTGTAAACTGTTTCCTGAGTTTAGAATAACACACACACACACACCCAACACACACACACACACACATACATTTTACAATATCATAATTCAAGTGGCTTTATAATGTTTTAGATTAAAGCATTTAAGAATGAAGATACTGGGCTGGAGAGATGGCCTAGCGGTTAAGAGTGCCGACCGCTCTTACAGAGGACCCGGGTTCGATCCCCAGCACCCACAATGGCTGAGAGCCGTCTAAACTCCCCAAGAGAACTCCAGCACCAGGGGAATCCGAGACCCTCTTCTGACCTCCGCGGCATTGCACGACACGGGTGCACAGACCTGCATGCAGACAGTACATTGATAACAACAACAGAGAAATAAAAAAAAAAAAAAAAAAAAAAAAAAAAAAAATAATGAAGATACTAAAGAAATTGCGTCAAAATGTAATACAAATTATTTGAACATGTACAGTTCAGGCAGTGATCTAACAAATATTGGGATTTTGTTTCTAGTCTCATTATTTGCATTAATAATGTATTGACAGCTTATTTTTTTATGCATGAGAACTGAGAGAGATACCTTTGTGCCTGTGTATCATAATTGTCCTTTCAGACTGAAAAATGGCTCATAGCAAAGATTAGAAAAAGATTAGGTGAGGCACTTGGGTGTATGTTTATGTGACTGTGTTAATTTTGTTTTTCCAAATTTACTGCTGAACTGATATTCAATGTCATTTTATCAATTGTTTTCAATTTTTCGACTGAAATAACACTACCCATATTGGAATTAGCTTCCTGGTCTTCAAGAAAGGTTTTGAAACTCTTGATTCACTTCATTTTAAACAAGTCCAGGCTTTTAGGTGCCCCTGTCCTCAACCATAGGATGGCAACATTTTAAATACCCACATCATTAGAATGCATCCTACCTGATTTGTAGAGGGAATACATTTTCAAAGGAAGCTATCGGTGTAATCCTATTAGAGCAGAGTTTGCAAAGAAGCGCTTCCATGCTCTTGAATCTTTGAAGCTCTTGATGGTTGTAAGCCGTGCTGTGGCTCTGTTGTTAAATTTTCCCAAAGCAGTTCAAGCTAATGGTAATAACAAATGAAATGCTGTAAATCCAAGAAAGCACCAAGCCTGCTTAATTCCTGGAGCATAAATTTTAATCATTGAAATAGAATTTTTGTTTCTGTTTCCTGAGATAATCTTCCTTTCTTTTGTTTTTCCCCAAGAGGATTTGATGTTTTGTTAAGAGTGAAATCAATTACAGTACAATTGCAGTTTACATGGAATTTACACCTAGACAGAAGTCACTAAGATGTGGAAGGGAAAGAGTCCCTTTTCTGTTTTCTCAGTTTCTTCCTCTCTTCCTCCTTTCCTCCTACACCCTTCTCATTTATTTGCTTCTTGCATTTTCATTGAGCAGAGGAATCTGACAAATCAATAACAAAGTACTGATGTTCTTCTAGGGAGTTCTATTCTAAATGCCCTTTACGCACACATTTGGAAGCTAGAAAACAGCTATATAAAATTTGCAAATTTTGGGGCTGGAGAGATGGCCTAGCGGTTGAGAGCGCCGACCGCTCTTACAGAGAACCCGGGTTCGATCCCCAGCACCCACATGGCGACCGAGAGTCGTCTGGAACTCCAATTCCAGGAGAACTCCAGCTCCAGGGGAATCCGAGACCCTCTTCTGACCTCCGCGGCATTGCACGACACGGGAGCACAGACCTGCATGCAGACAGTTCATTGATACACATACAGAAATAAATAAAAAAAAAATTAAAAAAAAAATTAAAAAAAAATTTGCAAATTTTAATTTGAGTTTATGTATGAACTACATAGATTTTTTTGCCAGGTATAATATTTAAAATTTAAATATCTCCAAAAGAATTATATATTATGCTTAACAAAGTCAGAGACCTATGCCTTGCGGAAAATAAACTGAAAGATACGGTCATTCATATAATTCATATATTAAGTTTTAAATAAACTCCTAATTGATACTAATGTTTGAGAATAATTGTGATAAATGAAGCCAAATAAACACTTTTCACTTTTCTCTTCATTTCACACTTTTTCTCTTAGTGTAATTTTGCTTTATATTTTCAAAGTTGATTTTTAACTTTCTTCAGTAGAATTGTATCATTCCTGTGTAACCTGAGATCAATTAAAATTGTACCCTAAAGGATTAAACTTTATTTTACCATTTCTGTGAAGTTGTTATATATTCCAGTATAAATTTAAGTTCTTTTAAAAAATGGCAGGCTTATACTTACAAGAGGAGAAATGATCAACATTGGGTCACATAAAGGATCCCAGACCTTCCAAGTACTACTGTTAATCTCATGAGAATTCCACCAGGATACCTGATAGGACAGCTGAGAAAAGGACAGTGTATTTGTCAAAATGTTAGCAAGGAAATTTATATTCAAATTATAAAAATAAAAAATGCCAGCCAGGTGTGGTGCCACGTCTTTAATCCCAGCACTCGGGAGGCAGAGGCAGGTGGATCTCTGTTATTTCAAGGCCAGCCTGGTCTGTATAGTAAGGTACAGGGCAGCTAGGGTTACAGGGAGAACCTGTCTCAAAAATCAACAACAACAACAACAACAACAACAAAAAAAAAAAACAATAAAAATGTCAGAATATAAAGTGCAGATGAACAGCATTTCCTACAGCAGAGCTAGAAAACAATTCATTTAAGCTACTTTAATAATTTGTGTCTCATATACAATAAGCAATGCAATTCTAGTTCAAATGATTTTGAGCCTAACACATTCTTGAATTTTAATGAATAGGTGAAAATGCTCAACATTTGGTTTTAGAATTTTTTGGTATTTTTTGAGACACGGTCTCCCTTTTAGTACCAGGTGTCCTGGAGCTCACTCTATAGACCAGGCCGGCCTTGAACCCACAGAGATCCACCTATCTCTGCCTCCCGAGTGCTGGGATTAAAGGCATGCGCCACATTTGATCCATTTCTACTGAAAGAAAAGCCTATTTATTAGAAAATATGCTTCAATATTGAGAATAATGTCAATGAATTTCTAAACTTTCTAAAGGGAAATATAATACCAATATATTGTATTAAACATAGAACACACATGTAAATATATATATATATATGCATTTGTATATATATATATATATGTATATATATATATATATATATATATAAATGCAGTACGATCTAAGAATTTTCTTTAGATAATCTTTCTAATCAAATTTTCAATACCTAAGAGAAATAAAATGAATGAAATCTCTAAAAGACTTAGCAAATTCTTAGGCAGGTTTACAAACGAGAGACAAGGCATGATTTTACCTCTGTTTATATGTAACTTAACTGACTTCTAGCTATGAAATCATAACACTAACTCTTACTGAATTTGTAATTAGATTTTTCTTTGTGGGCATGCATAAAATATGCAAAGTGAGCATCCTATAGACCATATTTATACAACTCATCTTTTTAACATCCAAAATTATAACTCATTCTAGGGATCTGAAAATGGACCTACTTCCTTGTGTCTGAATGCCTGCACAGTGGCCCACCTATGTTTTGCCCTTAGGGGTGAAGAAGGTTGCCCTTGCTCTTGCCAGTTTTGTACCTTCTACTGAAAACGTTGTGCTTGAGCCTCCAGCTTAATAAAACAGCACACAACCAAAACACAAAGTCACACACATATGGAATAAAATGAAGAGATTTTCTCTGTTACAGGCCTAATGGTCTGTGAAGTTCTTAAAAGTGACCAACATACAGTTCACACATACAGCCCTGGTTCTTTCTCCACTGACTTACGTTCAGAGCAAATTATTTTATAGACAGTCGATTAACTTGGGAGAAACTTCCAAAGCTTATATTTTATATACAAAAATGCATCAAAATTATAAGGAATATTTTGTGCTTCCTCTACTGCTGTGCCCAATTTAAGATCCTTATTTGCGCATAACTTCACCTTATTAATTGGCAAATGAACTTAACGCTGTGACTTTTTCTGCTGAAACCACATTGATGGAAGTAAACATTCAAAACCATGCTTTATTTTAATACATGGATGGGTATTTAGCAGGACATATTTGTTTACATTTTATCCATCATTAAGTCATTCAGACAAAATCTGTCACTATTAATAGTGAATATTCATAGATATAAGTGATTATAGAAGATAATGCCCTACACATTAAAATAGGAAACGATGCACACTTCTCCTACTTGAAATAATTTACAAATAAATGAATTCCCATTAAAATAATTATGGAAAGAATAACTTAATGGACTGTGCATAGTGGCTATTTAGAATGAGGAAGCATGTCACAGAGAATAATTTTTGCACTACATAAATGAGAAAAATACATCCTCAGATAGATGAATGATGCTAACAGGTACAGTCATGTCACAGAATGTACCAATGTTTACTGAGATACAAACTCCCTCCCCAAACTCATAAACTCAAAAAGTAATCATTTTAAAAACACTAGACTAATGCCAGTTAAAGGGCAGTATCTGAAATAACTGACGATGAGTTCTCAAAACCATCAAGATCTTCAAATTAAGAACATTCTGGGAAACTGTCCCAGCCCAAAGGACATCAGGAGACATCATAAGTAAATGTAACATAGAATGCTGAGTGGTCTTCTGGGTAGAAAGGTTAGAGTATGAAAAGAGTTGAAAAATATGAGGTCAATATAGATATAAGTAGTGAAGTATTGACATCAGTTCTTTAATTTGCCTGGTGATGAATATACTGAGATGTTACACTGGAAAAAGTGAGTATTGGATATACGGACACAGTTTGCTTTTCAAGGTTTCTGTAAACTAAACCACTCTAATATATAAAAACCTTTGTTAAGCTCACTTAGCCATGAAATAAGATAAAAACTAATTTATTCAAGCCTAGGATTGAAGGTAATGTTCTTGCAACCAAAGTTCATTGCCACAAAATCGTTTAAGATTCATCAGGATGTGGAGTGAAATCAAGGTTCAAATGCAAGCCATAAAATTGAGTTGAGGCAATTCACTTACAGCATAATGAAATTCTGTCTCTAAACAATGTTTCTTGCTATTTAAATGATAAAGATAATTCTAATATAACTCGAACATATTTGTTGAGTTGATTTTAATTAATTCTATTGGTCTTTTATTTGTAAGAGGCAATGGACACTGTATTTCAACATGTAGGATAATTGTAAAAGTGCTTTATGAATTCGTTAAGTAAACTTATAAGATTAGATATTGATACCTAGTCCTTTTCAAGTTTGAAATGGAAATAAATGCAGCTGGAGAGATGGCTCAGCAGTAAAGAACACTGACACCTCTTGCAGAGGACCTGGGTTTGATTCCCAGCATCCAAATCTTGGCTAACAAACTATCCTAATTCAAGTTTCAGGGGATCCTATACCCTCTTCTGATCTCCGTTGGCATTGCGAGACATGCGTTCAGTTATATACATGTAGGCAATACACTGAGATACATAAAATAAAACTAATAAAACTTTTGTAGAAGAAATGGAAATAACTGGTAAAATTTTGTATTTGAGAAATGAAGCATGTAATTTTTAGGTTCATTTAAATTTAAAAGAAAGATATTTTCTATGTCAGTCTCTAACATACAGGTTCAGTACAAGCAGGAATATATAATCTTATGCTGGGCAAAGTGGTATATACTCTAAACCTAGCATTCACTCAAGAGGAAGAGAAGAGAGCTGAGATTGTACAGTGGTTAAAGACATGTGCTGCTCTTCCAGAGGATCAGTACCTACATGGCAGCTAGGAACTATCTGTAAATCTTGTTGAAGGGGATCCAACACACTGTGGTCTCTGTGGCCACTGTGTGCACACACTGCACTTACATACATGCAGGCATAATAAATATAATATTTTTAAATGGAGAAAAAGAGGCAAAGAAGGAAGATAACAGACAGTTAAGGGAATCGTGGTCTATGCCGTAAGTTCAGGACTAGGCTAGACCAAATAGTTCCTCAAATATTATTAGCATCATGCACATACAGGGAGCAGAGGGTCACAAACTGGAAATGGAAATGTGCTTCCTCCAGCAATGCCACACCTCCTAAGCATGCCAAAATAGGTCCTATCAACTGCAGACAAATTGTTCAAATGCTGGGAGCCTATGGGGGACATTCTAATTCAAACCTCCACAGGGATTATTTATATTGTTTCTAGATTTTATCAAGTTTGTGGAACTAAGCTTTCAGTATACATATATGTATAATAGTTTGTGTTTATGTTTTTTAGTGGAATCGATACTTGGGAGAAAGAGAATCGACTAAAGTTTCCTTAGCTTATTCACAAAAGATATTAAGAAGGTACTCATATAAGACAATTTTATGTCCTCGAAACTCCAAGGCAAGTTAGACAAATGACCATACCTGCGCAGCCACTAAATCCACATCCGCTAGTAAAATTTCAGTGCACAACCACCAAAAAAATGTTATTAGAATTTTGAGGATCCAATCATTATTGCCACAATGAAATGGGGGAGAACTAGGGGCTTCTAGAGTGCCCTTAGCACCCTTCATAAAGGAATCTAAGAATGAGTTCAAATGGAAGCTTTAGGCAATTTTATTAGAATTTAAGGCAAAACCCTCAGATCACGCAAGCTGTAAATCTTAGCAGCTGATTTGAAGAGGAGAATCAGGGAGAGAAAAAAAAAGTCATAAAGTCATACAGGTTTAGAGCCACTTGAAAGACTAGGGGCCACATGACAGGGAGGAAAAGAGAGTTGTAAGGAAAAGGGTGAGGAAACCAAAACACGGGGCTGCCCAAGGCATTATGGAAAGGATGGCTAGAAAAGAAATGCATTGTATTTGTAATTCGTCAATGGATCGTTAGACTAATATGACTATCTCAGGTTTTTACCCCAGCTAGGCATAATTTATCTCTCCTCTCTTCCCTTACCTGTCTTGCCCTCCCTCCATGTCCTAACTTCTCCATTTAATGTATCCCCATTTCCCCCTCGATCCTGCAATTCTCCTATGGCCCCACTTCTCTCAGGTTCTGTTCTCTCCTTTATCCCCACATTTCCTTCTATAACCCTTCCTCTTCCCTCCTATTTAGATCCCCTAATTTTATACATTTCTCTCTTAGTAATCTGTCACCTACTAGTCTTCTGCCTTAGGTTCCCTCTTTCCCTTTCCCTTCCTGGTTCTTTGTCATTTACCTGATTCCTGAAGTTATATCAGAATATATATTTACCTATAAAGATTTGATGCTAGGATCCACAAATGAGGGACAACATACATCATTTGTTTTCCTGAGTCTGTGTTACTTCATTTAGAATAACAGCTTCTAGTTCCATCCATTTACTTCCAAATTTCATGATGTTGTCTTTTTAAGGGACATTTAGTTTGCTTCCAGCTCTTTGCAATTGCGAAAAGGGCAACAATAAACATGGATGTTCATGTATCTCTGCAATAGGATGAATCTTTTGGGTAAGTATTTGATTGTAGACTATGACTAAGACATTACACTACAAAATATCCTATGCAGAAGGAAATCCTTACTGGCATGCTTCTGCTTTAAATTTTGTGCCCCTAGATGAAGTCCAGTAAGCACGTGTCCTGTCTTGATCCCTCTGCATTGGCCTCCATGATACTGCCGAGGTAATCCAACAATGGCAATCCATATTCTGAGGAGGCTGAATTCCCATTAGCTCCTTAGTTCACAAGCTGGGTATCTCAGCAGTCTTCAGTCCACATTGGAAGGCTAAAAATAAAAAAAATAAAAAAATAAAAAACCTATATCTCATGTCGTTGAGGAGTGCCAAAAGCAGTGGCATCCACAGAGCATATGGACTTGCTTGTAAGAATTGAAGACAGGCCAAACAACGCTGCTCTCTTTTTATTTTTTCTTTTTGTCATTTTACTAAGATCTCAAGTTTTGTGTCTGCATTACAGTTTCTCTGGTCTTATCAATTATTTATTTCTGGTTGTACTTTCCTTCTGGATGCTTAAGAACATACAGGTAGCCCAGATTAACCAAGGTTTTGTTCTGTTGAGGTCAGCTAACGATCTGGTCCTCAGGGGTCTCTCAGGGTTTTTTTTTTGGGGGGGGTGGGAGCCCCTTGCTTCTTTCAGCTCCTCACCTACTAGTTCCATCCACATGAGGACAAAATCAGGTCTTGAGGTCTTGATAGACAAGGCTTCCTTTTCTGAAGGATGAGCAGACTTTCCTCTTTATAGACTGGACACTGGCTGAAGTCCCTTTAGTGGCACTCCAAGAGTTCCCTGAACAGGAAGAATGGTGACCCACCTCTGCAGGACTTTTCAAGAGATGCCCCCATGTATATTCCCCTAAGACTTGGTTGACCTCTGAGGACAAGGAACAAAGTTGTCCCCCAGGTCCCTCAGCCAAATTGGTAGGGAGTTCAGGTATGGTTGTTTAGCACCCAGAAAGCCTAAGTTGCACCAGCCTGTTACATTGCACCTATATTAACATTGTATCCTTTGGAAACAAACTGTATGCTATTTCCATAGCATATTTCTTGATTCACATCTTTCCATTTTAATCCCATATTACTCTAAAAGATGCACACATACCCTCCATCGTATACTAAAAGTCCAAAGTCTGAAAATATATGTTAGGTCAGCTCTAAAACCTGTGTAGGGATTACCAATATAAGAGCACAGTTGTCTTTAGATCGTGAGGAATATAATAATACCGTTGCTCATTTTGTCTTACACCTAGGTACTTGGTACTAGCATCCACAGATGAGAGATACAATTCATCTTTTGTTTTTCTGGGACTGTGTTACTTCACTTAGCATAAAATCTTCTAGTTTCATCCATTTACCTGCAAATTTCATGATGTCATCTTTCTTTACCTCTGCATAGTACTCCATTGTGTAGATGTACCACATTTTCTGTATCCACTCATCAGTCGAGGGCCATCTGGGTTGGTTCCAGCACTTCGCTATTGTGAAGAGAGCTGCAATAAACATGGCTGTACAAGTATCTGGTTGGTTCCAGCACTTCGCTATTGTGAAGAGAGCTGCAATAAACATGGCTGTACAAGTATCTCTGCTGTAGGAAGAGTCTGATGGATATATACCCAGAAGTGTAGCTGGGTCATGTGGTAGGCTCATTTTGAGTCTTTTAAGGGTTCTGCATACTGCTTTCCATAGTGGTTGTACAAGTTTACATTCCCACCAGCAGTGGATGAATGTTTCCCTTTCCCCACACCCTCTCCAGCATGTGGTATCATTCTCGATCCAAGCCAACCTAATTGGGATGAGATGATATCTTAAAGTGGTTTTCATTTGCATTTCCTTCATTAATAGCAATGTTGAACACTTTTTAAGATGTTTCTCAGTCATCTCTATCTCCTTGTGAATTCTCTGCTCAGCTCTTTACTCCATCTTTTAAGTGTGTCGTTTTCTTAGTTCTTTGTTTTTTGAGTAGTTTATATATTCTGGAAGTTAATGCTCTGTCAGATGAATCAGCAGTGAATGTTTCCTCCCACTCTGTAGGTTTTCTCTTCACTTCCCTTATTGTTTCTTTTGTTGTACAAAAACTTTTGAGTTTAATAAGGTTCCACTTGTCAATTGTTGACCTTATTTCCTATGCAGCTGCTGTCTGATTTAGAAGTCTCTTCCTGGGCTGGAGAGATAGCCTAGCGGTTAAGAGCACCGACGCTCTTGCAGAGGACCCGGGTTCGATCCCCAGCACCCACATGGCGGCTAAGAACCGTCTGTAACTCCAATTCCAGGAGAACTCCAGTTCCAGGGGAATCCGAGACCCTCTTCTGACCTCCGCGGCATTGCACGACACGGGTGCACAGACCTGCATGCAGACA